>KN486301.1:0-24209 GCA_000787095.1 Periophthalmodon schlosseri | reverse complement strand
TTTTCTTCCATTATAGTCTCATGTTCTCTGATGACGTATGTTTGGATGTGAGTTCATTCAGGTGTGTGTGTTTGCACTCTATATTTGCTTATGGTAATCAGTGAGCCGGTGCTGACGTGAAAAGGTACGTGCAAAGTAGGGAAACCACTCCTGATAGTTCAAAAAAATCTGTAAATCCCAGTTGACAGACCCGTAGTTTTAAAGTCAACATTTAAATAGCAAGTTTTCCCCTTGTAAAAGCACCTAAAAAAGCACATGTAAAAGAAGGAGTGTTAAAAAAAAGCCATAAAAGTTAGCCAAAATCACTTTGCTTGGAATGTCCCAGAGCTTGCTTTTAAACGTATCTGTCTTGCAATTATTTTTTGATTGCTGAAGAAATACCGTAAAAACACACATAAGCAAGTGGAGACATCTGCTTGTCCCCGTGGAGAGAGATATGTATGAGACATTTTAAGCAAAGCAATAATATATCCACAGAAACCAGAAAAGTTACATAGTGCATCTTTATGGTACAGTGGTATTAATGTTTTTAGTTTTTATCTGTCCATGTTCTTCAGTATCTGCATGTTAACTGGTAGGTTGTAATTAAAAAGATTGTTTTTATTTAGAAGAGCGAGGAATTTCGGTTGAAAAGATTTTGAGTTCTGATGTACTGCTGCACTGTTTAACAAGGATCACCTTTTGTAAAATAATATTCCACTATTCCATTTTAGTGTTATGTTTGTGTGCCAGCCCCATTCAAGCATATGTTTACCTCCTGTATTTGCCCATCACCAAAGTAGCCATGATGTCAGCGGCTAAAACCAACCAACAGTGTAAGCACAATAGATAAAGCTAATTAAAAGGTCTTAGGTATCAAGTGTCTGTTTGTTATTTGGCTTCTCTATTTCGAGCCTGTGTCATGGTGAATAAACATACTTTTTTTGTTATTTTGTTTTTATTGTTTCTTAACGTGGCCACGTATGCACAAAATAACAGGTAGAAGTAAATATTGTAAAGAATTGTGCATGTTTTCTTAATTCTGTGTCCAAAGTCTTATTCAAACTGTTTTATGTGACTTATAATTTCTCATCCCCATTTTATTCTTTTGATCATGTTTACAGTGTTTGTAAGAAGAAGGGCTCCTCTTGGTTGGTATTTGGCGGTAGACTTGTATGCCTCAAAATAATACCAAATAGCAACATATTTTATCTTCAGTTAAACAGATCTCCCATTTATCCCACTTTGATCGACCCAGTTGTCTCAAACCTTTCATTTTAAATGTGATTTGTTCTATTTCTTTAGTCTTCTTAATCAGATTCTATAGTTGGGCTATTTTCTGTAGCCAGTGAGCGGTAAACATTGGCTGTATAAAGAAGTGGACTAAGTGAGTGTGACGTCACCCATATCGTCAAATGAAGCTAATCGAGGCTAAAGCAGCTACAGGAGCAAATTTGGAGCCGAGTTCCATATTTGGAATTCCGACCGCGAGTATCATAGCGACCAAAGAGCCAATCCGGAGCGAGACTGTTGAAAGTAATACCCCTTCCAGCTCTCACCCCTGGTTTAGCACAGAGCGGGCGCTTAGCAACGCTGTCAATCAAACCTGACAGTTATTCAGTCTAAAGTGAATTGGACCCAGAGTCAATGGAGCCGGAAGAGCACCCATGCTCACTTTCTATTTAGAACGTGGCAGTCAGCAGGTTAACTATGTCTATTTATATATACAGTCTGTGGTGGTAATTCATTTGAGAGCACTTAACCTTAATATCCTGAGATAATATTTACCTTCTTTATCAGAGATTTTGTTCGGAGTCATTCCCAACAGTCAGTTACAGTTACAGTTTTGTCAATTTTTCCATGTAGTTTCAAGATAAATTTGATTTTGTTACATATATTTCCCAAATTGCTGAAGTTTCCCCACAATTCCTCCAGAACATTGATGATATAGATTTTTTTTTTATATTTACTAGTTTTATGAAATATCTCATTTGACATTTCCAAGCAAATTCTCTTCAGAACTGAGAGGCTGTAGTTTTGTGTGCTTTTATACTTATTTTTAATGACAGCGTTACTCCAGTTCTTCTTCCCATTTAACTTTTTCTTTTAATTTGGCAAATACCTTGTTATGTTCTAGAACTCGATACAGCGCTGAAACCTGATTTTTAGGGTCTATGGGTTTATTCATGGGTCCTCCTCCACCACTGCATTAAAGAGTGCAAGTCAGTAATTGTTCTATTATCTACACCTACACATTTCTTTATGTAACTTCTGACTTGCAGATACCTAAAGAAGTGAGAGTGTGGGAGCCCATATTTTCTCTGTATTGGTTCAAAAGTAATTATTCCTTTAGATATATCTATAACTTGTGCAAATATTTTGAAACCCTTCTGATAGTACACAGGTACTATTGAACTGGTTTGGATGAAAATCTGGATCCCCACATATTTCTCTCAATATAGGCAGCCCGTTTTCAAATTACGAACTTTACTTACTTATAAACTCTTACTCCATGTATCATAAGAAATGAAGTATTTTTTTTTTGCAAGTGTCAGTAATTTCTAACAGGCGTGTTTTTTACAATCTATGGATCTCCATTTTGTTTGATCATAATTTTTCTGCCATTGCTGTATTGCAAGGATTTGAGATCTGTAGTAGTAATTTTCTAAAATGGGTATTGCCATTCTTCCTATATTCTTTAATTTAAGTGTGTTAAGTTTAATTCTAGTCCTTTTGTTACCCCAAGTTAATTTCTTAAACATCTGATCCCATCTCTTAAATGTCGATGGTTTGATGTACAATGGCAGTGCTTTAAAGAGGGAGAGAAATCTTGGGAGTACATTCATTCTAACTGTATCAGACTTTCCTATAAGAGTTAATGGGATTAAGCTCCACCTAAAGTCCTCTTTCACCAAAGCTTCTAAGTTATTATAATTTTGATTATAGAGCTGATCTATAGCTTTTGGAATCTCTACTCCTGAGTATTTTATTTTCCTTGTCCCATTGCCATTGGTATTTCTGCTTTATTTCATCTGAAGTTGGTTTGCCATAACTCAAAGCTTCACATTTATCTTTGTTCAGTTCTCATAAGGGCTGGAAGGCCCTTTTCTAAGTATTGTAGATATAATATGATATCATCTGCATACATAGCAAGTTCATGAGTTATTTTTGAAATTTCTATCCTAGCAATTTCTTCATTCTTCCTGATTTTGTACCACAAGTGACTCAATGACTCATAACTCACAGGTTGAAAATGAATGGGAACAGTGAATCACCTTGTCTTATTCCTCTTTAAAGCTCAGAGGTGTCTGAGATACCATTTGACCTGTGCTTTTGAGGTGTTATACATAGTTTGTAACCAAGATATGAAAGTCTCACTAAATCCAAAGCTTCTACTTATTTCAAACATGAAAGCCCAGTGAACTCAGTCGAAGGCCTTTTCAGCATCGAGTGTAAGTATTAGCGCTTGATGATCATGACTGAGTTGACCCATGAGCTTACTCATAGTTTTTGCTGTAGTGCATAGTTATATGCATGAAGTAGGAGCGGGATGAGTGATTGCTAAAATTCCTTATAAAGTTCTCCAGAAGACCCATCACTTCCACAGCTTTTATCAGTTTTTATACTTTGAATTACCTTTGTTATTTCTTCAGTAGATAATGGTTGAGTGAGACTTTCATTCTGTGCATTCAGGACTAACTTTGTTTTCTGAGCTATATAGTTTACAACAATACTCTGTGAATTCTCCAGCTATTTCATTTTTCCTATTTCATAATTTATTTCTTGTCTTATTTTTTTATATTTACTACAGTGACTTTAGGAGACAATTTTGCACCGTCATAATGCTTTTGCTCAGTGAAGGCTAAAGTTTTTTTTTCACTCAGCCCCGAGTGAAACAGTAGTTTTATAAATGGTTTTATCTAATTGCGTCAGGATCTTTTTACATCCATTAAGTTTGTGAATTTATTCAAGTTTTTTTTTTTTTTTCTCTCCTTGTAACTGTTTTTCTTGATGATTACTGCTTTTAGCGCTTCCCAAATGATCACTGGCTTAACTTCCCCATTAGTACTGAAAACCATGTGTTCCTTTATTACAGAATTCATCTTTGCTTTAAAGTCTTCCAAGTTGTTTTCCCTGTTTCTTTATGAACAAACATACTTAACCCGTGCTTGCAGTAAACACATGCGGAGGACAGATACATAGAAGTGAAACACGCTTCCACTACAGGTGCAATTATCCACAGTGACATTTAAGAGCCACACTAGTTGTTTCCATTACGTCACCATGTCAACACAGGAGCACAACACCGGGACCGGACTATACTGACCTCAACTGACAGCTCTTGAAATAAAAAGGATTATTTTGGTTTTCAAGTATATATTCATCACTTCATAATCTGGTCAGTAAAGAGCAAATGGTTAGTTTTCAGTGTGTTCCCTTTTTGAAACACGCAGACAACATGCATAGTGTCATCATAGGACACTTTTCTATAACCCCAGTTACACTATTTTAAGCGGGTTATTTTAACGTCAATATTTATGAGGTTTTAATGTTGTTATAATAGTGTTCCCTATCATTAGCTTTGTTAAATTTGTATTTTGATCAATTCATGCATGTTTGAGTAATGCTGTATTTGAGGCTTGAATGCTCCGAAAATGAAATTTTCACCTACCCCCTATCCCCACCTACTTTTCTGTACTTACTTTTGATTATTCCAAAAATTCAGACTCAGGGTCATACATGTAGGGTTCAAAATTGTCACATTGGCATTTTCAACAATAAAAATACATACAAGAAGTCAATGGACCCTATTTTACCAAGCAGATTTAGATCGATATTACGGTTTACCCAGCTAAATACCCCAGCTTATATGTAAACTCAGGCTATGTCACCAGTTTATAAGAAAACTGTACATTTCTCTCAATTAATTCAATTCCAGTCAATTGTATTTCTATAGCACATTTAAAATACAACTTAAGCTGCCCAAAGTGCTTCACACAAAACCAATTAACTTAACAGTAATGAGCAAATGATGAATTTGCCATGGCATATTGCTCTATACGCGCCCAACTGTGGTATAAAATGAACAGTATTCTATGCAGTAAGTAAACAGAGTAATAGCCGCAGGGTGACAGAGGAATGCAGGAAAAGAGCACTCATGAATGTTGACACACTTTCAGAAACGTGCCACACACAAACGCAGAAATGATCCTCTCCGTGACGTCACCACCGCCCTGAGGGACTCCAACAGCTGCTGTGAGTTCAAATGCCCACCTCCTCATCAGCAATGTCTGCAAAAAGCATCTTTTAAACTATAAGTACCACAACATCCCGCTACATCTTTACTGTGCATTTGTAGGAATAAATATTTGATACAAAATGAAGGCAGAATGTATAATGTCCATATGTAGCCTAGTTGTCTACAGTATATATTGAACGCATGCATCTGGAATGGTTCAATTTGAACTAAGGCTATGCATAATGAAAAACCTTTTGTTTTGGTTTGATATACATACTGAGCTATAGTTACTCATATGTAAACATACATATTTAACAAATTATTATAACTGGAATTATACTATATGGAATTAAAGATTTTGTTTGTTTTGTTTTGTTTTGGGTTTTTTTTGCAAATTGAACACTGAATTATGTAACTGAAATCTGAAAAACAAAACGGTTAATAAGAATGGTTAATAAAATGTTTATGTGTTTTATTACCATGCACACACAAGATGCATTCTCTTTGCTAAGTCAGGCCTGCCTCATACATGCATTTATAATTGCATACACATTTCCCCTCTTTTTTCCTTTTATCTTTACCACATGAACTCTTAAAAAAAAGACTATATCAAACTGACGAGATATGACAGAGGCCATCCCACCAGGTGGAGAGCAGAGCAACATCCAATAAGAGAAAAATAGTGGTCAGCAACATCAGCAACATTTTCAAGACTTGTTAAGAAACCTATAAATATCAAATCTCTCCATGTCTTCATATATGCACTGCTATAGTCAGCCTATGCAGAGTGCTTTGGTGCCACTGCTGCCTTCTACCTTGCATTGGGGGTTCATCTGGAGGGCATAAAGCACAAAGACTGGTCAGGAAATGCTGGAGGGGAGAGTGAGAGATTGCGTTGACCATATATGGATGTTCCTACTTTAATACATGTTATATCTGATTCAGGACTCTCATAATGTGCGTCTTTGAAAATCATGCAACTGACCGTGAATTGGAACAAGTGCAAGTAGGAGGTATGGAGGAACTTAAAGGGCTAAATGTGGACTGTATAGGCTGTACTGTACATTCATTTAATATGGGCTAACAGGGCATAATGTATTGACATGAGATGATGACTGACAGAGGGACAGTGTGTTAGAGTTGCACTATTGTGTGGCCAAGTGGGCTAATGTAACTGCCAGAATCTGGCATAGAAGTCAAAGGAATATAAGAACTAAACATATACAACATTAACAAATAAAACAATTCCAGATATACTTCAGTGTAAATGTGTACTATGTAACTTTTCTGAGGCAAGGTCTGCTACCTGTTTCTCTCCATGGAAACATCATTGCTTTTCCATGCTTCACAGTTCATGATGCAACTATCTTTCATTTATTAAAAAATATTTTTTATTGCTTAAAATACCTTCAAAAAACAATGCATTCTTCTGTGAGCAAGGTTGCCTCTCCATAGATCTGACATATAACTTGGTCTGGTGATGTCACCTGCTTTTCTCCATGGAGATAAGTAAAAGTTCAATTCCATACTGTGTAATAACATCTCCATGGAGACAAGGTGGTGGGCTCTTCTTCAGAAAGGTTATATAGTGAATCTTTAAAGAGGGGGTATTATGCATAATCGATTTTTGTTCCCTGATCAAAAACATGCCTGAAGAGGTTTAATATGTCATCCATGTATGTTTCAGTAATTCTGAGATCTCTCCTGGGCCATATTCGAACCCTCCTTATGGTTAGCTGTAAGATTCTGTGCAATGCGCAGCCTACATTATCCATACTCCCACACGACAATAAATAACTATACAAAAACGGGATACAAAACTGTACACAGCAGCTTGACAAACCTGATGCAATGTGCAGTAGTTTCATTAGCGGAATCCACACTGATTGTGCAATAGCGCTCTGAAGGGGGAGTGAGTTTGCACAGGGAGCAAACATGTTAATACGTTGTTTTCTGCAAATATTGCATTTTCAAAACAATAAAAGGTAACATGGTGATCTAAATGTGTTAGCAGTTACTACCTCATAGAAGTGAAATACCCCCTCTTTAAACATAGAATTATTTTAGACTTAAACTGTATTGATCCACAAATGAAATTACTTTTACACGGTAGCTCAAATTGCATTATGAGAATAGCTTTAATATCAATGAGAAAATTGATTTGGAAAGGTAATGAAACCTTAAGCATAGCAAAAATTGTTTTTAAAAAGTGTTTATAAAAAAGGGAACAAATACACACATATGTACTCGATATTTAAGTTAGTAGAATAAAAGTAAAAGTAAAGTACACACACAACTTCCACCTAATATTGATGATCTGTGAATATGTTGGGAAGGGTAGAAAGTGTTGACCGAGCTGAAGTCAACTCTGAAGGACACTTTGCACATGTCTGCAACAGTGTAAATGTTGAATTGTATTACTGTGTGAGTGTTTCTATGTCAATTATGTTAATGTACATCTCACTGTTTATTTGAAAAAACATAACATAGTAATCCATTGCATGCCCGGTAGTGTCCATAGCCTGTGAACTTTTGATGGATATTGATTTTGCAGACCAGAAGACAAGAGCGGCATAGAATCTACAATCATTACCCACAACATTATGGCCTTTTTTCTTTCCTTTTTTCTTAAGCAGTAGTGAAATATTAGACATAATACTGTATAATTGTGTGCTGAAGATGGACCAGTGGGTAAAATAATAAAGCCCCATGAGACATAATGCACGTATATTTGATCCCAACGTAACATTAAAAAATGCTTGTATGGCCATCTATGGTTGTGTGCTGTATAAATCTGATATTGGTTGAACCACATCAATAAAATATTCATGTGTAAATACTGATGCTTTGACATTCTGCTTGCACCATATATTTTATTCATTCTTTGGTATGTTGTGAATTTAGATTTGTAGGGGAAATATCCATGTGGTGGCCCTGGATGCTTATTCCCAGGACAGGACAGTATGGGGAGTGAAAATGAGGGGTTAGTGCGGTCGTCCCATCCAGTTGCTTTCCCTTCAGCCTTATCAGAAAACCACTAATTATGAGCTCGCTGTCGTCAGCCGGTGCCACTGTCACCACTGTCCCTCTGAGGCCCAGAACGGTGGCCCGGAGGCAGGGAGGGTAAAAGCAGGACTGAAATACATTTGGTTAGATGGAAATCACTGCCTCCCACACTGATTTACTACTTCCAACAGAAGCACTCAACCCCAGGGCTCTTCGTCAGTGGAGAGCAGACCACACAGAATTGCATTAGTGGGACTAGAGATGATTTGGCCTTTTAGAATACTCATATTGGCACACAAAGTGTCCTTAAAAGGATTTCATGGTATTTTAAAGACCCCAACCACTTGCTGAATATATACACCAGGGATATAAAATATACAATAACACATGAACAAGGACTGAAGCAGGATTGAAACAGGATTGAAACAGGGGGTGAACCAGGGATTGAACTGGAACTGAACAAGGGACTGAACTAGGAGTGAACCAGGGAATAAACCGGGGAATAAACCAGACTGAAGCAGGGACTGAAACAGGGACCGGACCAGGGACTGAAGCAGGGACTGAAGCAGGGACTGAAGCAGGGACTGAAGCAGGCTTAGGACTTAACTAGAGACAGGACCATGCTTGAACCAGGTCTGACCCAGGAATGAAACAGGAACTTAACTAGAGACTGAATGAACCAGGACTGAACCAAGACTGAAGGAGTAACCAAACCAGGTCTGACTCAGGTCTGAACCAGGATTAAGCAAGACCTAAACTCTTATAGCAGGATGGACTGAACTGGACACCTTCAATGGAATTCCCAGTTGGAGAAACTGCAAAAGATAAATTAATTAATAAATACATTAAGGACTAAACTGGGATCAACCTAGAACTAATCCAGGATGCAAAGGAGAGAATCAGGTGATGCTTAGGATGCAGAAGAGAGGCTTCAGTAGGTCAAAAGTTCACATTAGCAACAATTAGCAAAAATGCATAATACTCCATTGTTTCTAAATCAAACATTCATATAATTCATAAGGACAAAAGACCTTTTGCTTTCCTGTCATATGAATCACCTGAGCGCTTCAACCAAACTTGACTAGATGGAGAAACTCACAGAGGAAATTTGTAAATCCATTGCAAAAGTGGGAAATGATGATTGGCAACCTCTAAAACACGATTTCACAGATTTTACAAGAAAGGGGATTTAAAGTAATCTATTGTTTGAAAAATCCATTGTGAAAGACTCATGATTCCCTGTTCATGGGGTATACCATGTGACTGCAACTAATCCTGCTATCAACAGAGACTATTACAGTGTTTACATTTCACATTTATGCACACATTTACAGTTTTCCCTATTCAATATTTGTTCTCCTGCATGTATAATTGTACACAGCCTCTACTATAATGAGTCAGTGCTGCTCTGCTCATGTTAGTAATCAGCCCAGTGAACTGCTTGGCATTGCTTTAATTATTCAAGAGCTGGAAAGAGCTGAGGAGTGCCCTTTCGCTCTCTCTTTCTCTCTAGATGTTTTTTTTTTTTTTTCCAGGATGTGACGAGGAGAGGGTGATTTTGCGTCACTGATCGTCCCACGTCATGGTTGGCTCACTGGCCACGAGCAGCTCTTGACCTAATAGAGGTGGGAGGGGTATGTCACATGATCGCACAGATACATGCACTTACCGTATGCTTCTGTAAATTACCAGAAAATGTGTGACTCACAAAGGGCAGATTAAATGAATCCATTAAATGTATTGTCAATTATCTAAGATTAGAATTTGCAGTGCTGTTTGCTAAAAGAAATGTGGTAATTAAAACCATGTTCTATATTTAGGTTGTGAAATAATTATGATCGGCAGACCAGATGAGTTTTGGTCACAAAGCAAAAAAGTAATTTAGGAGACATTTTGGGTCTAGTGCAGCTGCCCTACAGTAGACAGTAGCTTATTGGTAGAGTGTTCCTCTACTGATATGTATTGGGTTGGTGGATAAACACTCCAAACAATGTACCACTGCTTCAAAACCTACTTTCAAAGCTTAAGAATAAGGCTTGTCAAACCCTCTCAAAGCACTCCACTGTAGTCTTTATTCATTCACTCCATACTCAGGGGTGGTAAGCTACTTCTGTCACAGCTGTCCTGGGGTAGACTGACACAAGCAAGGCTGCCAATCTACGTCATCGGCCTTCAACCACCACACACAGACCACACTCGTATTGTTGCCTAAGGGCACAACATAGAACTTGGTCCGAGTGAGAATATATCCTCCGACCTTTGGGTTGATGGACAAGTTCTTTAACCACTGAACTACTGTGTGTGGTTTCGGGCTTCCTCTCTGTCATCATACACACAGTGTTAAGCTGCTCCATTGAATTGCTCTGAATGAATATTTGTTGCAGAAAGAAGTCTTTGTGTGAGCTTTGTTATCAAGGTTTATACAGTACTTCAGAGAATACCTGTCCAAGGTCCTCTGTTGTCTGTTGTATTTTCAAGCCTCCTTCACAAATGAGGGTTGTATTCCTTTGTTCCAAGCCCAAAGAAGAGTGAATTTAAAAAGGCTAGTAATGCTGTTTTTGCTGAAAGGTTATGTATAACTTTTTAAAATATATGTTGTATATTTTTCTGACATTTATGAATAGCTATAGATTTCAACTGAGTGAATGTGCCCTATTGAGCTATACCTGAATAGGACACAGGCTCAAGGTGAGGAGACATTGTATGCAGGTGATGATGGTAAGTGTTACACTGTAGACCTATGTGCAGTATAAATGTGAGCAGAGTGTTCATTTATGTTTCAGACCGTTCCATAGGAGCAGGTCAGACTGCATCATTCACTGCAGCCTTGGTTATATAGGTTTGTTTCTTTAGTTTGATCATTCGTATATGAACAAGCAGAAGTTTGAGGTCAGACTATCTCTGACTCATGACTCCTATTCATCATTGCTATTCATCAATTGTTTTTCATGCACCAGTGGTTGTTTTGTGTCCGATTTTATCAAATGACCAATATGGTACAGTCTAAATACAAATTATTACACATACTTTTTTTTTTTTTAATTGAGTGAGCATTATCTCATTATCATCATTTTTGTCGTTCTCATCTGTGTTGATTTTGCTGTTGTTTTGTAAAAGAAATGTGTTTGTTTGGACTTTTGTAATATGTACCTTTGAAGCGGTGGATACATTTCTGTTTTCCGATGACACAATAGTAAGGCGCTGTACAGCCACCTACCTATTAACCTTCCTTCCAGACAGCGTTGCCAGTTAGCCTGCCTTCTATAGCATGTCTCTTGAATGACATCTTGTGATACATTGCTTCTAGGCCTGTCTCATCTATCTCATTGCTACATCCATTTGGTTGTTGGTTGGGAGTTCAGTGAGGGCGTTAGCTGTAATGCCCGTCCATAGCTTTGCCCTCAATCCTCTCTGAACCCCATTGAACCCCATACAAACATACAGGCATGTGAGGAATGCCCACGTGCACCCCTCCGCATGTTTGTGCCACTGTCACATTTGGGGCATTTGTTTGGTTAATCGTCCTGGGACATGCACAGCGCTCTTTTGTTATTGGCTGGGGGCTCGGGGCAGGGCTTGTTGACTAAAAAGATCCTATGGGCATCAGCAACATCCTGGTCTTTTCAAATGTCTAATACAGGTTGCATTCCAAGCTATTGTATTTTCACATAATACAGCAGTGAAGTGGAAAAGAGGCCATTTGTCACTGTCATGTTTCTCCCTAAAGACTGCCACATGCAATCGGAGAGAAGATAGCATCTAAGTAAAGTCCTCTTGTCAGTAAAATGCACTATATATGTTATTGACGGTCACTTACAGATTAACTGCTTTGTCTGTACCATCTGGTTCAAGTCACATCAATCCATACACTCAAATTAGTGCTGTAAATGTCAAGCTGGGCCAGTGGTGGGTATTCTGTACTTCCTCTAGATAACATACGCTTAATGTATGGCAATCTGATTTTATTTTTAATGAGTGAAGAATTATTTATTGGCCTTTAAACATGCTTTTGAGTACCTTTGCTTTGCCATTTCATGTTTTGCAATGGAAAATAATGCCTAATTAAAGAACTATGCATTATTTTACAGCTTCAATGCTCCCATACTCTGGCACAGCTTGCCATCTACTGGCAGCAGAGGAAATAATCATGGGGAAAATGATTAAACTAGGCAATGAGGAACATGCTCAGACATGTCAATGTAAGCACTTCGTAATGAACGCAATTCGATGGCAGAAATGCTCAAAATGACTCTGGAGATGATTTATAGACTTGAACTGCACAGGGTCTGCACCTGTTTCACCTGTTTTCCTGGGAAATTTTAAATGCCGTGTTTGGTGAATGCTTAGAGGCAAAATACTTTTTACAGAGAACTGTAAAAAGTGACCGAAACCAGCATAAATGAGTGTGGAAATACAGGTCCAGGTATGGTTTTAACCATTTATTTATTTTTTTGGCCCATAGGCTTTATTAGACATGACATGACAGTGTAGTGTGAAATGGTGGTGAAGAGCAGGGGGGACATTCATCAAATGACAAATCTCACACAGCTTTTGCATATTAACTATATACTTGACTATATAGTTTGCAATGATAAACATATTAGGGTCTATTTTACTTCATTACTTCAGAGTACATAAAATTCTGTTTACTTGAATACCATGACGACCGACTGCCTAAGTGAGCAGGTTTGTTTGAATACATTCGTCAGACTTTTGCCTCGCCTAACTCTTTGCCTACACCTGAGTCTCAGGATTTGCATAAACTGACTGGAAATCCCTGTGTTGTAATGGGCATTCTCCTCTCAGCTTTCAACCCAGGAGGCCACCCTGAGTGAATGCAGGAGGATTCTCACACAGTTTAACCTGTGCTTTAACCTCCGCATGTAGTCCACACTTTGAAGTCTTATGGCAATCATTGGGGTCAGTAGGGTCAGATAGCACTCATGTGAGAACCATCAGAAAGACAGACTTTTTTGAGGTTGGCTTTGACTTTGGCGCCACGAGATATTGGTTAATTCTTGTTACCCTAACTAGACACAAGATTCTTTAAAATGGCTCTTTGTGTGGTAATACTTAGCCTGTGAGGTTTTATTGTTGCATGAACTGCATTTTTTGGATCCTCTTCTCTAACCAAAGACTTTCTAAGACCCGCAAAAATACAAAACATCACATACAAAAAATGTAATATAAGTATAAAAGTATTTTAAGAATGAACATACACTAATTTTATAACATACAAGACACTTACTTTTGTTATAAATCATGTCAAGCTTTTTGTTAAATGAATTATTATTTCTCCCACCTTTTTGTAAATTATGAGTAACCCAATATAGGTTAATATTTATGACCCTGCAGGAAGACCACCCTAATAATAATAATGTGACTGTTGTTGGTAAAATTCTACCAAATCAAGACTTTTGGTCTACTGACTATTGTCTGTGTTTCACTGAATTCAAATTGCTGGTGATTGCTCTCATTCAATACAAATCCAATAGACAAATCAGTATTACTCCACTTCCTTAACTGTGAAACCCAACCAACTTCTTAAATCAAATAAAACCTCTACACTGGTTCACCTAGTCCCCAGATGCAATAAAAGTTCTCCTTACAACTTTAGTTCACAATGAATACAGGAACTATTCTCAACACTGGGTTTTTCAGTAGCATAAGAACAAGTTTAATTTAGTCCAGAGAGACCAACCAGAACCCCTATGTCCAGCACTGAGGGGTCCCAATGCCGGAGGTAACATACAGGAGTAATTGTTCTGTAAACAACAGACTGTGTTGAATAAGGCTTGTATTTTCATAGTGCCTACACAAGACACCTTTTGTTTAGATAATAGTGCGTTGTAGCCAGGAGAGAGAAGTAGGGCCCCAAACAGAGACTATTAAACATGCTCTGCTCCTTTTTTCAGAGATTTGGACTCAGAAAGAATGAAGTAATCCATTAAACATAATCTATAGGGCTTACAGAAACATAAAGACACAATAGTTTAGGCGGGGTGAATGCAGTTGGGTTTTAACTGCCAACATCCTGACTACTTCATGATTTGAATTTATGAAAAGAGCCCTCTAAACAACATTATTTTGAGTAAATATGGTTGGAGTGGTTAGTGCCCAAGATTAACAATGGGTTCCCTTTGCCCAAACAAATGCTTGTTAGGTAAGACGGGTGTTTTGCACATTAGACCCTTCAGTTACTTTTATGCAATAAATAATAATATTTAAAACCATATTTTGGAACATTCTCCATGGAGATACCTTTTATGTCATACAGTTGAAGATTATGGCCAAAGTAAGGATGGTCGGGAACAGTGCGTGTGGAATGGTAGACCGGGGTGGGGGTCCCTCTGTTTAAGAAGGGGGACCGGAGGGGGGAGGGAATCACACTCCTTAGCCTCCTCCTCATGGGAGTTTGCCCAGCCAGTCCACATGTGCGTTGTGGATCTGGAGAAGGCATTCGACCATGTCTCTCATGGTTCCCTTTGGGGAGTGATCCAGGAGTATGAGGTCTGGGGGCCTTTGCTAAGGGCTGTCCGGTCCCTGTATGACCGGAGCAGGACCTGTGTTCGCATTGCCGGCAGTAAGTCAGACCTGTTCCCAGTGTATGTTGGACTCCACCAGGGCTGCCTTCTGTCACCGGTTCTGTTCATTGTTTTTATGCACAGGATTACTACGCGTAGTCAGGGGCCGGAGGGGGTCCGATTTGGGGACCACAGGATCGTATCTCTGCAGATGATGTTGTCCTGATGGCTTCATTGAACCAGGACCTGCAGCCAAGTGTGAAGTAGTTGGGATGAAAACGTGTTCTGGTTGCTTTCTGCGAGCCAGGACCAAGCCAGTGCGAAGCGGCTGGGATGAAAATCAGCTCCTCCAAATCCGATGCCATGGTTCTCGACCGGAAAAAGGTGGCTTGCACTCTCCAGGTGGTCAAAATAAGTTTCCTCTGCAGGGTGGCTGGGCGCTCCCTTAGAGGGTGAGGAGCTCAGTCACACAGGAGAAGCTTGGAGCCAGCTGAGGTGGCTTTATTGGCTCTATTCCGGATGCCTCCTGGACGCCTCCCTGGAGAGGTGTTCCAGGCACGTCCCATCGGGAGAAGACGCTGGAGGGACTATGTCTCTCAGCTGGCCTGGGAACGCCTCGGGATCCTCCTTGAAGAGCTGGAGGAAGTGTGGAGAGGAAAGTCTGGTCCTCCATGCTGAAACTGCTGCTTCCGCGACCCGGCACCAGATAAAGCGGAAGAAAATGGATGGATGGTAAGGACGCATTTTCTTTTATATTTTTCAGTGCAATAACTGAACTGAATTATAACTGTAAATAATTGAATGGAAAAAGTTACCTACTGTGGCTTTAAAGTCACAACTCCAAAGTTATGTAATATTTTTTGTTTGTCATTTGCATTGAATGGCAAGGGCATTTACAATATAGTGGATCTCTACAGTGGCCATCTTAAAGTGAGCTCCTGTTCCGTTCATTAGTGTTGCCTTCATCAGTGGCTTTATATGAGCATCTGTTATGGAATATTACATTTACATTTTACTGTGTCAGATTTGTTATGGGTTTAAGTGCAGGGAGCAGGAAAATGAAATGTGTTTTTGCCATGTGCAGTTAAAACTCAATTTCACAAAGTGGCTTTGGTGCCATTTACTCTCTCAGAGTTATGTAAAGTCATGTGCTGCGAGTATGTCATGTCACAGTGGATGCCAGCCTGCCTTTTGTGAGAATGCCAGTACACTGTGTTCTTGAACTTTTTCACTGTTTTCCATTTTGTATAATGAAGAGTGCGGGAGCAAGGAGAGATACTGGTGGGCCAAAAGTCGATAAATGTGGTCTGTGGGAAAGTGATTTCAAACTTGGACGAATGTCAGTGCCACCTTGCTCTGCAACTAATAAATTAACTTTGGTTATTTCTTATAAAATTCAAGGTTTTATCAAGTGTTTTGATGGGTGAAAAGGTTTTGAGATACAGTAATGAAATTTCACATACATCATTATTTTTCATTCTGTACACTGTAAACCACAATATTGACTTAATACCTTGCCTTAATACTAGAAACAGGTCTATTAACGTCCTGTTTAAAACTGCAGAAATGAGAGGCTCCACCCCTTCATAGTGGCATTTCATCGTAGCTAGCAATTTTTTTTTTTTTTTTTTGAAAAATGACTTTGTGACTTTGTTTAACTCTTGTTTAACATGTGTGAGCTGGAGTCTACTTTTTTTTTTTATAATTTGCAAGAAGGTTTAGATCAGTGGGTGGAGATAGAAGGTAGGTATAAACAGAAATATTCTAAGCAAATTACTGAAACATGCATGAATATAAGCTAAATCTAAAGCAGAAGCTAAAGATGAAGGAAAACAACTATAACTTGGTTCAAATCTCAGAAAAGTCGATTGTGCAAAAGTTGCCTCCTTTAATTGTTTTTGCCAAAAACTCTCTCTCTCTGACAACCCTATTCTATTATAGGAGGTTATCAGGCAAAGCTTTAACTGGGTAAAGAGCCTTGAAAATCCATGAGCAAATATAAGAAAAAAATCTAAGATTTACACATTTTTATTGTATTTTAAGCTTCAGTTGGGGATTTGTGTGACAAATTAACTAATGAAGGTTGTAAAGGAACAAAATGCATTATTTCAAAAATCTTGTCCACATGAGGTGAGAGCTTGAAGAGGATCCAGTGAATATCTTGCTGGGAGTCTGGACACGTCAGCTGCTCAGATTCTTGTCGGCAGCATGTGTAGTCAGAGCAGACGTGGCATTCCTCACATCTGTCTCACACTCGCGTCTTCTGCTCTGAGCCTGTAAACGGTGGTCATACTGTGAGTGTGCACAGACCAAAGAGACCTGCGTGTGGGACCAAAGACTAGAGAAGAGGCACCAAATTAACAATGTGGGAAAACCAAATCATGAATGAGTGAGACTTTTAAAACCACTACAAACCACTGGTAATGACTGAAGCAATTCTAAGGCTCATAACTCAGTTTTGACAGGTCAAGAGAGACTCGACCTGAGCGGGGAAGGCAAGTGCTCACCTGTCAAGTTTAGAGCTGCTAATTAACCAAGCAAAATCCACATAGCCAAAGAAAGCCTGCAATTAGGGACTGTGACTTTATCTGGAAGGAATAAGTGAAATTCCATCACGTTGAAAGTAATGTATTACTTTCATTTGAAACAAAATTATGTTTGAGCTTTTAATCAAGTTAAGTTGGTTGTGCAAGTTCTCTGTGTTTTAAGGTCTATGTGTGTTTTTCAGCATCCTGTCATATGCAACATTTTGAGGACTTTTTTCCCGTTCTAAAGATACAATATTTTCTTTTAAAATGTTAATAGCTATGACAACGGTCCTAATTTTTCATTAATCTGAAACCCATGGATATGTATATTTTGTAAACTGTGAGCTGCTGCAGAAGCCTATGAAGAGATTCATAAAGGGGATTATGAGGAATGAGGAATCTGTATAATCTGTATCTTGAATATTTACGCTTTTTTGGCTCTACTGCTGCTTGGCCTTTTTGGTGGGTGAGTAAGTATAATAATTGTTACTGTAAATAGAGCGCGCAACCTTGACCAACTCTTCCTTGGGGATGGATAAAATAATTCTAATTCTGAAATGCAATGCAAAAGTTACACCTGTGAGAAACATTCACTGCTGAATTCATCTCCATTTCCCTCTCATTTCAAGCTCTTAAATTTCACCAAATAAACATTATGAATAATAAAAATACACCGCAAAGGTAAGAGTCCACATTTCAGAGGAAAAATTTGACAACGGCATGCTGTTTAAACTTGGAGCGCAGTTTGAACATGCTCTGGTTACATAAGTCTCTGTAGTAGTCCATCTGGGAGTGCTCTGCTGGCTCGTACCCACATGTGAGCCGCAGTGAGTGAGTGGGAGGTGACGCTGCGATGGAAACAGAGGAGAGGACTGGAGCATCTACAAGAGCCATCCATTCAAAAGCTCTTTCACGCTCACTGTTTAATTCACTCGTTCGCTTTTACACCTGACGATTGAGGGGGCTTCCAAAGACCATTGCAAGGTTGAACATCAAGGGTGCTTACAGACAGCAGTGTAGTTGATCGCAATGATTTCAGTGAATGAATTATAGACG
This sequence comes from Periophthalmodon schlosseri, assembly GCA_000787095.1. Taxonomy (NCBI): domain Eukaryota; kingdom Metazoa; phylum Chordata; class Actinopteri; order Gobiiformes; family Gobiidae; genus Periophthalmodon; species Periophthalmodon schlosseri. The sequence continues at coordinate 5,877 of KN486301.1, read as the reverse complement.
GGATTATAGTATTATCCAGAATTATTTTTATTTAGTTTTAGATGATTTTGATAAATTACAATCTAACAATCAAAACGCATGTAAAGCCTGCGTCCATGAACACAAGCAATGCCACCAGGAGGACTTATGGGTTAGATCTGTGGAAAGGAGTCCCAGCCCGCAGTTCGGATGCATGTTTTTCAAGGTATACTTTTAAGCAGTAAAAACACCTGTAGCTGAATAAAAGCAAGAAAGATAAGTGTAAAGCCATACTGTATATCTTTATCTGTCAACCAAAAAAGTTACATAAAGCACCTTTAAGAAGCATAACTGGTTCTTGGCTCTTATCTGAGAGGGGGCATCATCACATTCTTAGAAAACAAACATCCTTCAAACGTTCCTCTATTTACCAGGGCTTGGGATTAGCACAGAGTAAAGACACGCAACTGCAACAAATTGTCAGTATTTCTTTTGTTTAACAACATTTCTAAACAACTCACAAATAGCTACATGCTATGTCTTAAGCTGTGAGTGTTCAATCCAAAACCTGATTATTTTTAAGTTTGCTGTCTTGTAAAAATGAATGGAAAAATTGAGTCTTCTGTTCTGCTATCAACCATTCCACAGATCTATTGCCAAATCTCTTCATATTGCCAGCAGTGCATGTTAGTGTATGTTTGTGTGTGTGTCTGTGTGGGGGTGGGCAGGCTGGTGAGTGGGTGTCCAGTCTCCTCGCTGTTTGTCGCCACATTGTGTAAAAATTAAAATCCGTGGCTAAAGACTCCAAGGAACAGGATGGAGGCCAGGCTTGAGCAGCTAGTACTTGGCTACAGGAAGCCTTCTCCATTCCAGCGTTATTATGTAAAAGGAGCCAGATCAAGCTGTGTAGTCATTTGGTCGCACACTTAATTTACATTTTCACACCGAATGAATGGATGGAGCTTTGATTCATGGCTATGGGACGACAGCGATTCAAAGTCCAGGCAGCAAAGACAAAATATGTACATGTCAGCAGTATTTTCTTCTTGAAAAAATATCTACCTTTAAGGTTTGTGATAGCAAAGCAGTTTATGATGAGATGATTGATGGAGAAGTCAAAGTGATGGATCATTCAACCCATAAGATGACATCATTTCAGAAATCACAATATGATGGTACAGTATGACCCATTTTGTTCTTTTTAATATATAATCCAACAAAAAGGGGAGTAAATCTTGAAATTTGCAGTATTTCTAAAGAAGACATCACCTCTGGCATGTAGGATTAAACTACAACATACGTAGATCATTAGTTTACATTTTGTTCATTTTAAAAGATTACTCGAGTTTTAATCCGGCCAAATTTAATACTAACAACACAGTTTAAAGGTACACTTTGGCCCTTTTTATATCAAATTAAAAATGCAACAAAAAGATGAATAAATCTTCAAATGTGCAGTATATTTAAGGCGAAAGAGTCCGTGACCCTTCACACGGGATAGAACCAAGTATGTAGATCCGTCGGTTTCAGAAAAATGAAAAATTAGTTGCCATAGGAATTAACAATTTAAAACTAAATATTAAGTATATTTTTAAAGTCATTTTTACATGTGAAGTCTTTTCCCCAGTAAAAAAGTTGCATGGTGACTTGGATTACATATATATGTGCGCAGATATCCTTCCACAGTGAAAAAAAACAAACGTGTAAGGCATTTGACCTTAATCTATTCAGACCCATGTGTCCTGTGGCGTATACAATAACTGATGAGTTCATTTTACTCTATTTATGACACCTGTATTGTGCAACATGCAAAACAGACCATGTCAACAACAAACTATAGTCTTAAAATAGGTTTTCCTTTGGCTCTGTTTTTACCATTGAAACAAACAATCTCTGCACCATAGGGCATGTTCTTCCAGGAAAACATAAGAAGTCCTGGTGTTGTTTACTACACCCAGAACCTAACTGTTTTAAGGGCCTTTGTGGAGTGAAACCCCAGACCCCGAGGTGATGTCCCAGGACAGGAACCAGAGAGCGCCCCCTACAGGAATCTCACCACAGGACAGTCCTGTTCACAACAGTGTACCAGGCCTTTGATATGACTTTAACTGCAGATGCTCATGTGTCATTTAACCCATGACATATGTAGGGCACAGGACAGGGACAGTAGAGTCATCTCACAGCAAGAGCATCCCCTAGTGGACAATTGGAGAATGAAGTGAACTGTAATGGTGATATCAGGCAAGACACACCCTACATACTCTAGTATACTATAAAAATATTATTGCTTCTATGAATGATCACTCTATTCAATCGCTATTTTTGCAATGTATTTGAAATGTATGATTAGACCTATTGCCATTTTACAGTGCAATGGAACGTGCACCAAGACAATTCCAGGTAAATCTAATAAAAACACTGCTGATACACTTATACCATGTATGCTGATCGATTTGATTGTTGTACAATATGGCATTTTAAAAATCTACTACCCTCCCATCTTTCTGCCGAGCACAGAGTTCAGTCAGTTTAGGTTAAATTCCAGCTCCAAAATGTGAATGAGACAGAGGCGTTTGCTGATGTCTCGTGCACAGGGGGGAGGGGGAGCAGTGCTGGGTCAGCTAAGCCCTGCCCCCCCCCTGTCCGCTCAGCACTTTTGGGTGTATATCTGCCATGAGTAGCGCCAGGTCTGGGACATGCCACTCACTCTGCACTCAGGCCTGTTCAGCTGTTCAGCCCTCTCACTCCAAACGCATTATTATAGCTGCACAGGGAACATGCAACAACAAATCTGTCATCTTTAAAATGTTTTTGTAAAAAAAATAAAAATTAGATACAAATTTATAGATGTATGAAAGGAGACACAGCTTTGAAATCTGCTCATTCCAAAAAGCTTGTTGTGTATTATAATATTGCAATTTTCAATATTTCAAAGTTACATTGGTCCATGTATATATCAGTCTTACAGTTCTCAGAGTCACTGTATCACTCAGTACGTTTACATGCACACCAGGAAAACTGGATTACTGGTCTAGTCCAATTTAAAGTAAATGCATGTAAATGGTCACATTTATATAGTGTTTTTCTACCTTCAAGGCACTCAAAGAGCTTTACATCAAGGAACCATTCACCCCTCACACGCACACTCATACACCAGCATATGCAGACACTGGGGGTGAGGTGGGTTAAGTGTCTTGCCCAAGGACACAATGGCAGTATTCATCTGTGGGAGCTGGAATCGCACCGCCAACCTATGGGCCAGTGGATCTGACCACTCCACCAATAATGTTTTATGATGAGAGCAGGTTTTATCTTGAGAACGGAATTTGAACCACATAAACCCAGGAACTAAGATTGAGGTGTTGTGAATCAAATCTCAAAGATCCCAATGACACATCTGGAGAAGTCGATAAGTACTTGGATACTTGCTGCATGTAACCACACAGTCTGACATAAATGGTCTGGTTACATATATTTTATCTTTTGGTTTCTAAAAAAACCCCAAAAAAACCAAACAAAAAAACATAGCAGCCACATGCAGGTACCATGGAAAAGAAATATTTATGGCACCCCAAAGTACTTTATGAAACACATTGTTGGTGTGGTCATCCCTGGCTTACCTTCACGTCCCTTCTGTGATAATTTTTTGAGCAATTCCCTCCCCTCCTCAAAAGAAACAAACAAAAAAACCCAAAGCCATATGAACTGATATAACCAACAGGAAATGAGCCTCATGTAGTTGGACAGAGAAGGCCCATGCTGTTTCATATCCACTCAGTTCTAATAAAGACAAAATGGTGGTGATGTGTACTGCTGTTGTGACAGATCACTCTCTCCGCTTTAATGTGGTCCGGTGGCTTTGAAGGTTTAGATGAAGGCTCGTGTCCTCTCTTATTACTCTGCAACATTACACACCAAAGCACCCAATAAAACAGGGATCACACTGAGGAAACCAGCGGAAAATGAGAGCGTGTTTTGGTTGAGCGCTAGTGGGCCGGTGCTAGCGGACTGGCAGATAGCGAGATAGTGATATAAGATCCGTTTACTACCAAGAGGGGAATAAGTAAACGTAGGGAATAGATTTTAATTTACTTCTGAGTTTTAAGTCAAGTTCTTTGAAAATTGAGTATACAAAGCAGTAAAGGGTTATTGAACAAGGCAGATGTAAGTGTGGAGGAGGTGAGGTGAAGAGCAGGGAGTTACATTCAGTAATACAGGGTCGACCATAGACCTATATGCCGCTGTATAGTACACTACGAGAGTACGGTTCCCAATCTTTTTTGTCTCGAGTAAGCGGTAAGATTTATGTCACACCCTAACTTGGGTACTAGGCACATACATCTGTTTAATAGTAAATAGTTAATTAATTATTATTAGTTAATTATTACTATTTTATTTTATTGTGGTATTGATGTCCAGTGTCCTCCAAAACTTGAATTCAGATACTATTCAGTTTTGCCTTCTTTGTTTGAATCCATCTGAACAAAGTACCCCCTGGTCTCTGTACCATCTTTTTACATATTTTTGTTGCATGTCTAAGTAACCCACCACATAGGTTGGGTTTCTAAGTGTCTTCATGTACCAGCATAAATATATAAAATGATATAAAAAATGAACTGTCAGGAATGCTGAACTCATACGTGACTTCCTTTTGGTCACTCACATGTAAGTGAAGTAAGGACAGTCATCTGACCAGCAACCTTCCCTGTTATAAAATCTTTATTGCCTTAAGTTCATAGAAATACAAAATGACAGCTGGTCTTTACCTCCACCTCATCAAATCAGCAGTGTTCATAAAAAGCCGGTACACTGTGTACAATTTGTCCATTTGCAGTTCTCAGTCTGGAGTCAGTCTCTGCTGCCTCCTCCTGAACAGTGGGACAGTCTGACACAATCCCACATACATTCTGTCACATTTAAGACATAATTATGAATATTGATCATAAAATGTATCGTTCAGTTGTTTGTCAGCTTTAGTCTTGATGATCCGTTTGAGAAATGCTAATTCCCATTTCCAAAACAGCGGTGTAGCACCAAATTTTGGACCCTGGGTACAAATTATAAATAATAATACATTAATAAAGTGGTGGGCCTGCACTACATGTTGTCTAATGAAAAATGCCCATTGCAGACTTTGTGAAGGGCCCCTCCCTGCACTGGGCCTAGGTAAACAGTAGCCCCCGTCCCTTCCCCCCAGTCCGACGCTCCTCAGTGACAACATGCTGGTCTGTCTCCTTCTGTCCACTCGTGGTTTATGCTTCATCAAAACACTTATGACCACAGACCACTCATTGTCCTGAAAGAGGGAGGGTAGAAGTTCAACTCTTAATCACATGTTGTTGTTGTTTTTTTTTATTATTTTGCAGTGATGGATACTCAAACCGCCCTGACGCTTATGTTTTGGACCACCACATCATAACAAGGAATACTTGAGGAAATGAATTCAGTACAGCCAGATGAAAAACATGAATAGCCCTGTATCAACGTGTGGTTTTGTCAGACGTTGGCCTGCAGGCTACATGCAGTCAAAAGTTTGAATTTCTTAAATAGTTTACAGAGCTATCTATAATTCATCACTGTGCAGGTGGCAGCATAGCGCAAGACAAATGTACGACTAAAGTGGGAGAGAAGTTAATCTGAAATCTAAAATCTGCTTCAAATGTTGTTATAAATTTGGTTGTTTCTATTTTGGTTAGATTTCTAAGCGTGTGAATTTAATGAGGAAGTTGTTAGGCTACTTCCTGTCTTATTGACCTTATTCCGCCCCGCCCACTTTTGTAGTCTGTATAGAACTTATTTGCTGTCAAGATCGGCAACCCCATGCAAAATAATACAACCCGAACGATAATGGCGGCGCCCAAGGAAACCTCTGGAATAAGGTGAATAAGGACTTGCATTTGCATCAAAGTCAATATGATA
>KN486300.1:19906-41220 GCA_000787095.1 Periophthalmodon schlosseri | reverse complement strand
TTTTTTTTTTTTCCAATGCCACTAGGGACAATGTGTGAGGAGCAGTGGGACCCATCTCCAGATCTTGAGCTAGTCTTGGTCAGGACTACCTCAGCTGGACGATTTGACGTATTGTGCATGTTTTGGGTTGATGGAGGAAACCAGAGTGCCCAGAGGAACCCCACCCAGACACAGGGAGACATGAAGAAACAGGCAAAGTCCCCACAGAAAGGCCTAGGAACCTTCTTGCTCTGAGGCGTGAGTGCGGCAATAAAATAAAATGGTTGTGACTTTAATAAAATAAAAATAAAAATCTCTCCCCCAACCCAATGGAGCTCAACAGTGACTGGCCACCCCTGGTTCTGGAAGTAAATTTCCCATAGACTTTGCAAAAAAAAATAATATTGCATGTCTGTAAGCTTGCTCGGGGCTAATCAGCTCTATGGTAACTAATGACCACAAGACCTTGCCTAGCAAATCCAGAATGATATCTTTCTGTATTTTTTATACAGATTGATAACAGTCTGACATCCAAACCCTCTGCTGCATCTCAAGCCTGGTCAAATGTGATCGTGCAGTCAGATGCATTTTTTTTCAGTGACACATGAAAAGAAGGAGCTTGTTGGTCACCTATGATTTACAACTAAAATCTAATTTATCTCCCCTCAAATTAACAGAGTTTAATGCTTCGCTCTTTGATTCTGCAGAAATCTGCAATGTTTTTTATGCAATGTGATACTTCTTTCCTTCATTTTTTCCGATACAGACAAACCATGCGCGTCTCCAATTGGCTAATGCACATGTCAGTCACTACCATTTGAAAATGGGGAGATTCACCGATGACCAGACTCAAGTATTGAAGAAGTGTGTATTCTGTATCCCAGGCAACACAAGACCTATAATTTCATCTAAAATCTTTTTCTGAAACTTTATGAACTGCCTAGTTATTAAAGCATTTTACAGAATCTTGTGTTTTAAATGTGCTTTTTGGACTGAACAACGACATTATGGATAATAGTTAAGATTTCAAAGACATCATGGAGGCTAAACAGCCTAATATATGAATTTTTTGAAAAGTCTATGGGAAAAACAAATGGAAAATTTACCTCCGGAACCAGAGCCAACTTCAAAGTGGGCATAGACTGTTGAGCTCCATGGGAAGTACTTCAACTGCACTATACACAGTCAAAATTCACTTTCTTTCACTGCGTTTGCGTCAGGACTCACGGCTCTCTGTCAGTCTCAGAGAATCAGGAAGGTCCATTTTGTGGTCCTTGTTTTGAATAGTCTGGAGTTTCTCTGCAGTGCCATTGAACCAAACGGCAGCAAAGAGAGCAGGCTTAGACAGAACACATCCACACTGTGTTTATTAGAGTGCCCATGTTATGCTAAAGCTAAAATGACTTTTATTCAATTTTTCAGTTATCTCAATGGCTTAGTGGTTAGCAGTTGAACCTCACAGCAAGAGGGTCCTGGGTTAGATGACCAGGGCCAGTGGAGGCCGTTCTCTGTGGAGTTTGCATGTTTATCGCACAGGTGTAGGCCTGTCATGATAACAAATTTTGAAGTACAATATATTGCTACAAAGAAGTATCACGATAAACAATAATAATAAAACTACTTTGTATCACTGACACTAGGCCTGTCACGTTAACAAATATATATCGTCTATATTTTAAGTAAATATAGACGATAAAGGATAATATTGAAACCAAAAGTATCCCCCAAAAAGTATTCTAAATGTACAATATTGTTAAAAAATATGAACTGCAATAAATAAATGACAGAAGGCAACACTTAGTAGTAGTTAGTTTGTATCCATAATGAGTCATAGAAGTTCATAATTCAGTTTTCTACAGTTCAAATTGCATCATAATGTAGGAAAAAAAAACACATAAAAGTCCAAAGAAAAAATCCCCACGATACATATTGACTCCCAACAATTATTCTTCAATCTGTCGTGTGTTGAATGATAAGTCGATATAGTCATTATTGTGACAAACCTATGCCGGTGTATAGGTTTGCCCGAGGTGCTCTGATTTTTTTTTTACTGCGATAAAAAGCAAAAATAAATCAAATAAAACATAGCCCTGGACAAGGAGATTATATAAAGGACTGATGGCAGCAAATATGTACACATTTAGTTTCAACTAGGGATGCACCGACCCCGATTTTTCTGTTCTGATACCAATGTTGATACTTTGGCTTTAAGTATCTACTGATCCCCGATATCAACTGATACTAGGGCAGAGACAGACAATATGATTGATTTCCTTTAAACACAAACACCGTATTGTAAAAATGATCCAAATGTGTTTTTAACAGTTGTTTATTATTTAAAGTAACTACAGAACAACAAGTATTACGAGGTATTTGGGCCAGTAAATCGTCTTATCACACCAGTTTATAGACCAAAATGGGCTAACGATTGAACCGATATCTTGGAACAGATATCCGATCCATCAAAATGTTCTATATTGGCACCGATATTCAATACCAGTATCGTATTGGTGCATCCCTAGTTTCAGCTATCCTAATCTTCTTTTTGTGAAATCAATGACTAAAGATTAAATAAAATTAAACGGAACGTTCCACAGTATGGCATTAAACTCAACTATATCTATGGAAGCCCGCTCACACTAAGAATGCGTATTTTGACATAAAAACACCTGCAATTAAATAAATGCAATACAGAGAAGTTAAATGCATACTGCGGAACATTTCAAGCAAAACAACAACACCAACAATAACAACTTCTCTTTCTCCAGTGGAGCAGGTTTGTGGACACCACAAATGTCAGCACACCTTTAAAGTGAGACACCAGATTGCAGTTTGTCAGGCGTAACAAGAAGTACGCCATTTTGTTATCTTTGTCAGCTCATAATAGTAAAAAAAACCAAAACATTATCTTAACAGTATCTTGTGTTATAATACTAATAGAATGACACAGGGACATGTCAGTAACAGTGGACACAGACAGAGGGCGCCACTTCACTGCTGTCGCAAAGGAGAGAGGGAGGGAGAGAGAAAGAGGGCGAGCAGAGGAGGACAGGAAAAGAGGAGGGGTGGAGAGCTGAATCCAGAACACAACATTCTTCAGTATTCTAGAGAAATAGTCAAGATGTTAATATTGAACTTGTCCACTATCTTTTATTATAGCAACAACTTAATTTCCCCATTCAAATTTCACCATAAAGCAGAGGTGCGAGATGTATTGAAATCGAAATATATTGTTTTGGAGATCAGAAAAATACTGACTATATAGATCCCTCAGTCGTCCAGGTCTGATCCATAGCAACAGAAAAATAAAATCTGTCAACTGGACAAAACATTGTAGGAGTGAAGACGTTTCGCTGCTCATCCAAGCCGTTTCTGGTCAGATTACTCGTGGTCACTGCCTTATATGGATTTTGAGTTTCAGTGTAGCTAGCTCCTCCCTTCAGATAGATATAAGGCAGTGTCCACCAGCAATCTGACTAGAACTGAAGTCAGATTGGATGAGCAGCGAAACATCTTCACTCCTACAACGTTTTGTCCAGTTGACAGATTTTATTTTTATTTGTGTAGTAGTGTAGTAGTCCAAATGTACTGTTGTGGTTATGTTTGCAGATTTGGGAAGAACCTCAACAAAGACTTACCATACATAGATTGGCACTGGTATAAGACAAAAAATATATCAAGATATTTATTTGTATCACTATTGCCCAGCCCTGCCATAGAGAGAACAATATTAAAAAACAAACTAAATGTCCTGCAATAAACCCGCAAGCAGGAGATTAGGTCTACAACAAGACTCCAGAGCTGCCTGACTGGAAGATGTTTTGAACCGTTTTCCGTTACATTTTAAAATGTATTAAACCTCAGGCCAATCTACGCCTATACCTACAATATATTTGATTATTTCACAGAATGAACATTTGTCCATATAGATTTATGAGATCAATTTGTAATTTAAAAAGGCTGTTCTCAAAATATCAATATTTTGAATGGTTACTGAACTCAAGCTGTCCAATAGCTAGCTTGAGTTATTGTTTTACTTATATTTTCGGTATCCCACGGTCACTACACTCAGTCAGCTAAGGGCAGGGCTTTGCATATGCTGCAGAGAGCAGAAAGAGAGAGTGAAAAAACAGGGAGAGGGAGGAAAAGAAAAGATGGGGAGAGGAAGAGAGAGGGAGAGAGAGACAGAGATTCATAAGAGAAACGAAAGAGATGAGACAAGGAAGAAGGGCCGGGTATAAAGAGCGGGGGAGAGAGAAAGAAAGGGAGAGGAAGAGAGGGGGAAAGCAGGAGAGAGAATGGGAGAGACAGACGGAGATTCATAAGAGAAACGAGAGAGAGATGAGAAGAGGAAGAGGAGAGGGCTATAAAGAGAGGGAGTAAGAGAGGGGGAGGGGGCGGAGAGGAGATAAGAAGGAGGAGGGGGAGGCAGGATGCATCGAGTCAAAGGAGGGATAGAGAGATACGAGGAGGCAAGAGCAGAGGAGACGTGCAACAGAGAGGATGAAAGGGAAGCTGATTAGAAAACAGATAGATCGATAGATAGAGGAGAGAGAGAGAGAGGCTAGGAGAAATGGAGGAGGAGGAGAGAGCAGAGCAGAACAGCGGGCAGACAGCCAGCACTCCCACGAGAGGCAGCGAGGTCAGAAGAGTGGGCACATCTCCAGAGAGGAGAGAGATAGAGAGAGAGGGAAGGGGGAAGGAGAGGAGAGGGGGTGAAGGTGGTGGGGGGGAGAAGGGTGAGGTGGAGGATGGGAGGAGAGAAGGGGGTAGAGGAGGGAGAGAGAAGGGAAGAGAAAGATACAGAGACAAGGAGTAGGAGAGAGAGAGGGGGAGGGAAGTAGTGGCCATGTCTTGAGATATGAGAGAGAGAGAGAGGGAGAGAGAGCAGAGATATGAGTTGAGCCCTTGTGTTTCATACATGACACATACAAACTGCACAGGCTTCATGTGAACCATGACCGTGGGCATCTGTGTCTGTGCATGAATACACTGCATGTTTATGTTTATGTGAATGCATGTGAGAGAGGGAGGGAGGGGAGGGAGAGAGGAAGAGGGAGAGAGAGATGTGAGAAGAGAGAAGGAGCGACAGGCAAAGGGAGAAAGAGAGAAAGGGACAGAGGGAGTGAAGAAGGCCTGTGCAATATGACAAAAAATGAATACATTTTTTCCCCAATATTTCCGATTCAGTTATATTTATTTTTTAAATGGTTTTCAGTTTTGATTTCATGAACATAAACCTGATAGTCTTCCAATCAGTGCCATTTACACTTGCCTTATATCTCTTGAGCCAGGCTCAAATGTGATCGGCAATCAGATTAGTTTATTTCAGTGACGCATGTGAAATGAAGGAGCTCATTGGTCACCCATCATTTACAAATAAAATCACATTTCCTTCATCTCAGCTCAACAGAGTTTAATGCTTAGGCCACTGATTCTACATAAATCCATGATGCTCCCCTGTTATATTTATTTCATTTCATTTTTCTTCGTAAGCAACCATATTTGTTTTCACGCGGATTGACCATGCTTGTCCCTGATTGGATAATCCACCTATTAATCACAGCCATCTGAAAACAGGGCAGATTCACTGTTGACCAAACTCGTAAAGTATTGTAGAAGTGTGTATGTAAGGCAAACACAAAAAATAGCCCAATTTGTTACTCTGAAATCCAAACTAGTAATAATGCTCTAGTTTAGACCTCACAGTAGGACACAGCACTTTGGCTCGAGTGGGATTCAAACAGTGAATCTTTTGATAAGACAACCTAAGACGACGGGTTGAAGTTCTGAGCAGCAAACATAAGTGTAGAGAGTGACTTGAAATTGACCTTATTTTGATTATTTGAATAATATTTTGAATACCATTTTGTTTACTACATTTACATAATAATGTTCATCGGATGTAAAGCTTGACTTGACCAAAACAACACAATATATAATTCAACATTGAAAGTAGGGCTGCAAGATGAAACGCAAATGAATAGAAATTGCAATTTGAATGGACGCAGTTAGCAAATTGCAAAGGCTGCAGTTTTTATAGTACCACAATGTTCTCCTCAAACATCAAAATGTCCTATTGTAAAAACTGCTAACCCTGTAGTTTAGATCTGTACAAACATGTTCTGAAATGTGATTCTTGTGTTAGCTTGTTAGTTCATATGTCAGTCTTTTTGTCAATTCTTCTGGACATGTTGAAATGTGAACTTTGGACAAAATCCCATTATTAAAACATAAATTGTACATTTAATCACAATGCTTGTCAGAAAAAATGCATTTAGACATTTTTCCCAAATCACCCTCTCCTCCAGCTCTTTGGGTCAGAGGTGGAGGTTAGCTGATGTCGAGGTCACATTCATTCTGTATGAGCAGTTTAAAGTCAGCCAAACATAAACGTCGTTGAGTCTTTGAACAGAGAGGAGCTGCTGTAGACAGATCAGATCAGAGACAAGTGGAGCGTGCACCAGGAATTCAACCCTCAGTGATTTCAAAGGGACACTCACTCTGCCAGATAAGATCATGTAATTAGTGATGCACCAATCCAGCTTTTTCAGTTTCGATACTGATTCTGATACTATACCTTTAAGGATCTGCCAACACCCGATATCAATCGATACCAGTGCAGAGTCCGAAAGCAAACAAAAGCAAAATAAGTGTCTGTGTACACTGGTGTATGAATGTGTGTGTGAATGGGTGAGTGGTTCCTTGATGTAAAGCCCTTTGAGTGCCTTGAAGTTGGAAAAGCACTATATAAAAATGTGACCATTTTACCATTTCTGGATCCGTTTTAAATCTGCAGTGTGATCTGAATCTTGATTTTTAAAACAGAAATTGAAATCCATTGCAATGCTACTGCAACGATGCATTTGTAAAAAAATTCTGTATCTCATCTTTACATTTACTTATATTTTTCCTCTATAGTTCTCTGCATTAGTGGCCTGTGGTTGGTTTTGTGTATGTGTGGGCTAGCACAGCACTCGTTTAGCGTCTGTGTGTGTGTGTGTGTGTGTGTGTGTGTGTGTGTATGTGTGTCCCAGTGAGATCCAGCCAGCATGACGGGAGTGACAGGTTGATTTATGGCAAGGCTATAAGTAGAATGACTAGTGCTGGAGAGCGAGAGAAAGAGAAAGAGAGTGAGAGAGGGAAAAGAGGGGCAGACAGGGAGAAAGAGAAGAGGGGAGAGAAAGAAGAGGGGTGGACAGGAGAGGGAGTAAGAGGAGAAAGAGAGGGAGAGAGACTTAAGAGTGGGGGGGTAGAACGGGAGAGAGAGAAGAGAGAGAGAGAAAAGGAGGTAGGCAGAAGGGGATAGAGTGAGAGAAAAAGAAGAGAAGAAGAGGGGTGGAGAGGAGAGGGAGGGAGAGAAAAGGAGGGAGGCGGAGTGGGGAGAGAGGCAGAGAAAGAGCGGAGAGAAGAGAAAGAGGGAGCGATAGAAAAAGAAAGGAGAGAGAGCGATAAGGAGGGAAGAGAGAGGGAGGGGGATTAGAGGAAGAAGAGAGAAAAGTGGGGGAAAGAGGGTGTGAGAGGGGAATAGAGAGAGAGAGAGAGAGAGCAAGAGACAGAGAGCAGGGTCGAGAGAAAGAGAGAGAGGGAGGGGGGCAGTAATCCCAATGTGCATGACACTGCAAAAAACATATTTGTTAGTTTACAGATTTGAGTTCAGAACAGTACAAGATTTTTACAAAGTCTTTTTAAGTAGCATCAGATCTAAACCAAGTCTACAACAGTGTTCAGGACAATGAGAACTTAATGATTTTGCTTGAAGTAAGAAAGAGTAGTAGTAGTAGTAGTAGTAGTAGTAGTATTAGTAATAGTGTACTAGTAGTAATACTAGTAGTAGTATAAAGAGAAAAGTAACCTAAATAGTACCCTAATACACTCAAACATGCAGGTCTATGAATCCAGACTACCACAATAAAAAAACCAAATGTAATCACAATTGTGTATTTGCCCTCTTGTATAAAGTATTACTGTTGGATAATGTCAGTTTATTATTTCAAATCAGTTTACGATGAAATCCATCCTGGCACATACATTTGAGAGAAAACTGAAATATGAACTTTTAAAACTAATACTAGAATTTAATACATTTCAGAACATGTTTTAATTATTATTAATGAATGAATTCATTATTGGATTTATATAGCGCCTTTCATGATACTTAACTGAACTGGTGGGATTAGGTTCCATTAGCATATAACTGAAGGACAGGCTAATCTGCACACAGCTGCTGGGACCAACATGTTTGTGTGTGACTGGACCTGATGACAAAGTGCATTGTGGGGGTCTCCATAGAACAGACTATAATGTGTAATATGTGCTATTAAAGTCACATTGTGCACATTCAGTGGAGGCTGTTATGCAAAACAACAGAGATGCAATAAATGAGGTCTCCCAACATGAAACCAGCCACTGAGGAGCAGAAGGGAATTATGCCATCTTCACATTTCCTATTTGATACACTAAAGGAATATGCAAAGGACAAAAAATAACTCATTTGAATACTTTATTATTTTAGTTGCTTGAAATAGGTTTGTCAAAAGTATCGAAAAATCAGATACTAATCAATACTAAAACAAGTATTGAAACTAAATACTCATTTGAGCAGGTATCGATTCACAAGATAGAAATGAACCCTTCCTGAATAGCTTTAGAATGATCTTGAGCTGTATCAGAACAAGTATAAGACACATAGACTAGTATACACCCATGGACCACTATGGAACCTACCTGGATGACTGAGGGATTACACAGATATAAGGCCACATGATAATATAAAAGAAAGTACTATCATTTAATGTTGAAAATGGCATTCTACAGTAGAATGCCATTTTTGACAGTAGCTCAGTTGGTGTTCATCCACTGTTTGTCCACTGATCCGAAGGTTGGTGGTTCAAATCCCGCTTTTGACATAAACATCATTGGTTGAGCGGTCAGATCCACTGACCCACAGACTGGCAGTGTGATTCTAGCTCCCTCAGATGAAAACTGTCATTGTGTCCTTGCTCAAGACACTTCGCCCCAAGTATCTGTGTACATTGGTGTATGAAAGTATGTGTGCAAATGAGTCAGTAGTTCCTAAGAACCAAGTAAGCACTTAGAGTTCTGTGTACCAGTTTTACCTTCACGGAACTCAAACACTACTACAGTATTTCATAAGCATTAACCTGTCTCCTATAAGAAGTGCATGTAACTTATGAGTGCAGTTTGTCATTCTATTGGTCTGTTTTATCTTTGACTTTTGCTCTGTGCTCAGTCATTGCATCAGAAAGGGCATCTGACGTAATACTAATTGAATATGCAAAACACTGTTGGATAAAAGTGATGAGGATTTGCTCAGAGACCAAAATTAAACAGCCAAAAGGAAGATTATAGGACAAGATGTGAGCAATTTGAAGATGCTTATGTTTTTATTTTTAATCTGTAGAAGGAATTAGGAAAACGGGAGATGAGGAACAGAGTGATGATGTGTCAGAAGAGGAGGAGGTAGAGGAGAGGAGGAGGAGGAGGAAGAAGAGCAGACTTTGATCTGCAGCAGGTCTTGGCACCGATCCAGAAAACCCCAGGGCTCCCTCTCTCTCTCTCTCTCTCTCTCTCTCTCTCTCTCTCTCTCTCTCTCTCTCTCTCTCTCTCTCTCTTCCTTCTTGCTCTTACCCCCTCCATCCCTTTCTCTTCCCCTCTTTCTCGCTCTCTTTATACAACTGTCACTCTCCCTTTCTCCCTTTCTCTCTTTCTTTTCGCTTTTGTCTCTCATCCCTCTCTTTTTTTGTGCAGCTCTTGCCTTTCTCAATCCCCTCTTTTTCTTTCTCTCTCTCTCTCCACTGGTCTCGCTCTCTCTCTGGTCTATCTCTCTGTCTCTTTGTCTATCTAGCCCTCTCTATCTCTCTCACACACACACACACACAGACACAGACACACACACACACACACGTTCGATTCATGTGTCTTTGGAGGACATTTTAATAGATGTCCGTAGCTTACCCATAAAAACTACTGTACCCTGACTTGTTCCCCTCCCTTTACCAGGTTATGTTTTCCTTCCCTCCTACATACCTCCTACGGGCTGTGCCCTTCTAGAGATAAAAAAGTATGTTCAAACTACAGTTCCCCTCCTTTTTAGGGATATTGAAATTTTTGATGGATCTGATATCGGTTCAGTCGATATCGGTGCAGTTAATATCCTCTTTTGATCTGTAAATTGGTGTAATAAGACAATATACTGGACAATGTTGGCCCCAAACACATTGTAATATTTTTTCAAAGTTGTTCTGTAGTTACTTTAAAGGCTTCATATTACACAATCTTCTGATCTGTGTTATAATGTTGTTTCCTCATCACAAACAGACCTGGAGTTGTGTTTTGTTTCATTCACACATTTAACACACAAACCTGCATATTTAGGCAGAGTTCTTCTCTCAAACAGAAAACACTTGTGTCATGTGGTAATACAGGAAGTGTTCCACTCTGATTTTAAACTCCATACACCTTCACTAGAATCATTTGAATCATTTCAGCCCTGGAATTGCCCATCTCTACTGGACATAAGGTAAAAGGTAGCTGTTAACTTGAAAACTACCGCTTCATGACATCACAAGGTGGAACAGAGCATTTTGAGCTTTGGAGATGTAGACAGACTAATAATAAAGGGTTACTCAAACATGTGAGCTTTAAGCCATGTTATAATGTTGTTACCGCTTCAAAAACATACCTGGAGTTGTGTTTTGTTTCATTCACACAAGAATCAATTTAGCATAATATAGGATCTTTAAATGATAAGTAACAGTTACAAAACACATTTCAATAATTTTTTACCTTATGCTGTTTATCTTTAAAGGAAATTTATTATATTTTCAGTCTCTTCCGTAGTATTGTTTTTATATCGGGTGCCAAGTATTGACATCGGTATCAGAACAGAAAAGGCTGGATCGGTGCATCCTTACTCCTTTTTCAGAGTTGTTCAGTAAAGCATTTCAAGCTACCACTGACTATTGCAGTCCAACTGCAGTAATAACCACATTTCCTATCATCAGGGCAGGGTCACTTTTTGATAGGCCAGAATGCTTCTTTTTAATATGTAACCTTAAAAGTGTTGCTCCTGGTGATGGTCAAGTTTGAGTCCCCACATGACAAGGCAAACCTGTACATACATACCATTTGAGCTCTTGTGTTCTGTGGGGACATTACATAGACTCATTACATAGATTCATTTTCTAAACTTAACCAAATTTACCAGTATTGTCCTCTACTGAGTCCCCACATGATTTGGCAAACATGCACACACACACATTCAGGTCTGGTACTGCAGGGAGTTTGTTGATTATTTCTGTGGAGGAGATCAAAGCTGTCAACCCCTCTCTCTTTTTCTCCATCCATCCATTACCTTGTCTCTGCCTCCTCCTCTCTTCTTCTCTCTAGCTCCTCTCTCTCTCTCTTCCTCTATATAGCTCTCTCTCCTTTCTCTGTCACCCTCTCTCTATCTCTCTCACTCTTCTCTCTTCTTTCCATCCATCCGACTATCAGCCTGTCTCCACATGCCTCCTCCTTTCTCTTCTCTTGATCCTCTCTTCTCCCCCTCTCTCTCCCTCTCTCCTTCATTTCTGTCTTTTCTCTCTGTCTTCCTCTTCTCTTTCTCTCTTTCTCTCCATCCATCCATCTGTCCATTAGCATCCACATACCCCCTCTCCTCCTCTCTCGCTTGCTCCTCTCTTTCTCTCTCTTTCCTTCCCTCTCTCACTCTTTCTTTTTCCTTTCCTCCTCGTCCATCCATCTGTTCACCAACCTATCTCCATATGCCTCCTCTCTCTCTCTCTCTCTCTCTCTCTCTCTCTCTCTCTCTCTCTCTCTCTGTTTCGGTCTTTCCTCCTCTCCATCCATCTGTCCATCCGTCGGTCTCCACATGCCCCATCTCCTTCTCTTTTGCTTGCTCCTCTCTCTCCCCTCTCCTTCTCTCTCTCTTCCTTTCTCATCATTCATCAATCTCTACATGCCTCCTCTCTCGTTCTCTCTCTCCTTTCCTCTTCTCATCCATCCATCTGTCCATCAGCCTGTCTCCACATGTCTCGTCTCTCTCTCTCTCTCTTTCTCTTGTTCTTCTCTCTGACTCTCTCTCCCTCTTTCTTTTTCTCTCTGACACTTTCTCTTGCTCCTTCTCTCTAACTCTCTCTCCTCTCTTTCCTCTTCTCTCTGGCTCTCTCTTTCTCTCTCTTTTTCTTCTGTCTCTCTCCTCTCCTCTCTCCATCCATCTGCCCATCCTCCTGTCTCCACATGCCTCCCCTCTCTTTCTCTCTCTTCTCTCCTCTCCTCTCTTCTCTCCATCCATCTGTCCATCCTCCTGTCTCCACATGTCTCAGTAGTGATAGTTAAAAGTGCTGTGCTGGTGTATTGTGGCTCACAGCTTTCTTCTTTATCAGCTTTATCAACTCAGTCCAAGATGTAAGCATCAAATAGTATGGTGTATACAGTATACAGCAGAGACACGTATTTGTACTTTAGGATACTTACGAGCCTTTGAGTATTGCTTATTGATCACTGAAGTAGGGATAGTATGAGGAACACAGGAGTGGCCTAAGGGTTGGTGGTTTGAAATTCACTATGGTCAATGTTGTTTGCTCTTTATTGTGGCAAGACAATTGGATGCTTGTAAGTCCATTTTTATATTTACTCAGAGGTTTTAGCTTCCTGTTTTGAGCACAGTAAAAGATGTTGTATTTTGATTTGAGTTCTTAAATGCCATGGCTCTTTTTCACTACTAAATGCATGGATACTTGGAACTTCCCATTGTAACTTTTCTGGTTGAGAGTCTGCCTCTTTCTTATCTTCATGCAGATGTTACTTTGCCTGAAATGTTCTACAATATAAGGGATGGGTGATATAATGGTTCCAGTATCGGTATCAGTTAATATCATTATTTGATACTGATATTCTGTACCGATATTTTTTTGAGTTGCCCCAGTTTCTGAGTGTCCTTTTTGAACAGAGTAATGAATAAAAGTGGAAATAGAAGAGCGTTATGTGGCTGTATTTGTACATAAACGTAACAGATGTAATAGATGATTTAATATCCCTGCTGAATACATTTTGTCATTATTTTTACAGAAGTTAATTTATGACCTTTACAATACATTTTTATGACCTTTACAATACATTTGAGAGCCTTGCTATGGATTTTAAAAGGTAAATATTGGTTATCGGCCACAGCAGCAGCATCAGATATTGGTATCAGCTCTTAAAAAGTCCATATCGACCCATCTTTATACACTATGACAATCTTTTCTATCATGCATTATTTAATTACAGGTGTTTTAATTGCTCAAAAATACATCTCCAAATACATCTACATGGAGACCAGCAGGTGTCCCTCTGTTAGAAAAATTATATGGTGCACTTATGGCAAGGTTGGCAAGGTTGGAAAAGTATTTGCCCAAGGACACAACAAAATGATTGATTATTGTTGCCATACCTGCTTGTCAATACCCAATTTTGTCAAATCTCATTCTTCATGGAACCAAGTATGATTTTAACTTTCTATTTCCATCATGCATCGTCCAGCAAGTAGGAGTGGGCCTGGTTAGTACTTGGGAGACCACTAGGAATACCAGGTGGCACAGTGGGGCAGCAGTGGCTCTGATGGAAACTAATGGAAACTCCTTAGGCACTTCACACACATTGCCCAGTATGTGTGGTGTGTGCACAAATGTTGGTGGTGGTCAGACATGCCACAGATTGGCAGCCTCACTTCTGTCAGTCTGATCCAGGGCAGCAATTGTAGCTTACCACCACCAAGTGTGAAGTGAATGAATAATGCACTGTAAAGCACTTTGGCTGTCTTTAAAGGTCCTATATAAATCCAATGCATTTGTATTATTAGAACTGGAGTTGAACCACTAACCTTCCACTGTAAAAGCCCTTTAGCTGTTGTAACAGAACAGCAGCAGCATAAAGGGCATATCAGCCTTGCCTGGTTAAATCTGTTTATATAGGGACAACATATTTGTTGTTGTTCTTGTTGTAAACTGAGACATCTCCTGACTCATAATAATCCGCAGAGCACAGGTCAGAGCACAGGGATCAGCATGGAGTCTGTAGTAGTAGTAACAGTAGTAACAGTAGTACATTTACACAGTGTACTCAGTTGTCTGCAATAATCATGTTTAGACTCTGGGTTTGGCCTGGCCATGGTGCATATGGAGCTCAGAGGGACAGAGACAGCTGCTCAGAGACTCAGAGACAGTGCAGAAACGTCTTCAGCTGTTGAACAAGACGGACAAGAGACTTAAACTGCTTTAATGTGACAAATAACATTAGCAAACATCACACAGACATAGAATAGTAGTTTTCAGATTCCAGATTGTATTGATAACTCCCACTGAGATGGGAGCCAGTTTCTTTATGATGTATGGTATTGTCATTATTAGGCATGTAGTCAACTAAAGATTCAAGATTTTATTGCCATAGTCATAGAAAAACTACAAATGATTATGGCTAGAGCATCAAACACAGCATAGTTTTGATGTATAGTGCAATACAAAAGGTGCAAACCCCCATCTAACCCCAGTGTAAACATTAGCCCAATAATGACATCAATGACATGTATCAGCAGTAAAGTGCAGAACAGGGACATACAGTCAGATATGTGGAGTTTTTATGTTATTATGCAGCAATGCAAAGTCCAATGAATACTTCAAAAGATTTTTTAAAGACATGTCCTGTATATCAATTATCAACTAAAAGGAGGTGTGGTGTGGCGTTAGCCACAGCTCCCAAAATGATTAGGGTCTTGTGCAAAAATGGCTCTTATATCTTGTCAAAATGTTTGTTAGTTAAGTTATAATAGCAGAAACTTTCAAAATTTGCTCGACAAAGTACTACTTTTGGTAATTTGGGCCATAGTTTGGACACCTTTGATCTAACCTAAATAACAATACAACTTTCTCATGAATAAAATGTTCATTATTTGCAGTTATACACTACATGAATATTATAATGTAGAAAAGAATGATATTAACCTGTTTTCATTTACACTGTTTAAGATGCACAATATAAAATTGCTAACAGAAGAGCTTTTAAAAGTCTACGTGATCCATGGTAGGATCTGTAAGCCCATAGACTGGCATGCTATTGTGTGTGTCAACAAAATCCTGCCCTGAGCTTAAGCAGGTTAAGATCAGGATTAACTGTTGAATGTGAGGTCAAACACAGGACTATTTTCTGGGTTCACCAACAGTCTGAAACCAGGAGAAGGGTATGTTTGTGGGGATGTGGCTGGTATCTGGTATCTAGTCCCAAAAACATTAGTGTAATTATTCATGGCGGCTCTCATAGAACACATATCTTGCAAAACTGACTTACCTGGAGTTGTATTTATCTTCAATCACGCTTGTTTCATTAATCCTGTTTTATCGTCTTCTCAGGATGGTCAGACATTACAAACCAGAGTAAGAGTAATTGTTATGCCACATTCAGAAAATGGATGTAACATCAGATTTATCATGATTTTAAATTATTGTAATTGGGAGGACAAAACATTAACGCAGACCTATTGTATTTGTGTGTGCTATATAGTTATAGTCTATGACACCCGTGGATAATTATGTTATAATTTGCACATTTTAAATCACAATATTCACCTAAAACAACTTAATAAAAGAAACAAGTCCGCTGATTTTCACGTTAGAAAATTGCGGTGCCCAGTGGGAGCTGATATCACCGAAAACATCATCACAACAAAGAGTCAGCACCTCTGATGGATAGCTGCAGATCACACTAGCGAGCAGCGGATAAAAAAAAAAAAATCTGTACTAGAATGGCTACGTGACGCCGCCGAATCCTACGTGTATCACCGACTAAGAAAATCAAATTGGAGAATGAACAGTACAGAGCAGTGGGCTTGTACCAGTGGGGGAAGAAGTACTCAATTTTGTTTCTTAAGTAAAAGTACAGATACCAGAGCAAAAAAATACTCTAGTAAAAGTGTCACATGAAAAAATGTACTCTCTCTAAAGTATTACCCATTTAAAAATGTTCTTAAGGAGTAAAAAGTTCAAGTATTTCATATAGATTTTCAGATCTAATCAAGCTTTAGATGTAAAGATTTTGATAAAGATTTGTGCTCAATTTTGTTCAGCAGACACAATTGAATTGATTGTTGTTGTTTTTTCTAGCTGTTTTTATCTTTATATTTTTGTTTGCTCAAATTATGAACTTGATAAAAATAAACCCCTCGGCCTTTTAAGCACATCTCAAACAATAATAAAAAATACTTTTACTTTTCAGTCCTGTTCAAAAATGTAGTGGAGTAGAAAGTACAAATCCCTGCTCTCAAATGTAGTGAGGTAAAAACTAAAAAGTATCTACTTTAAAATGTACCTAAGTAAAGTACAGTACCTAAAATGTGTAGTTAAGTATAGTACTACTTTTACTTTGTTACGTTCCACCACATGCGTATACCAGTGGCAGTGAAAACGGGGGTTGATCAAAGCAATGATGTCTTGAATCCAGGAGAATAAAGATTCGTTTAAAATAGTCAACATAAAGGTTTTGTCACTTGTAGACTTCGTAACAGTGGGAGGAGTAACCAAAACTTTTACTCAAGTAAGAATACTGTTATACTGTTCAATATATTACTCAAGTAGGAGTAAAAGTATGGTACATGAAAACTACACAGAGAAGTACAGTTTCCTTTAAAAAGTAGTGCAATGGAGCCTCCAGGTCTCACCTCTGTCTGACCTCCCATCACTCTCTGTGAGGGTCACCTTTGAACTCTGAACCTCACTGCCACACATGTCCAAACCCAACTTCTGTCTCTCTATCTCCTCCTCTGTTATCTCTATTCTCTTTCTTTCTTCCTGTTTCTTTTTCTGTCTGTTCTTTCTCTCACCCCATACCTCCCTTTCTCCCACCTCTCTTTCTCTTTTTCAACCTTTCCTCTCACTTTTTCTTTATCCGTTCTCTTTCCCACTTTTGTCCTCTTTCACTCTCCCTCTCCTTCTCTACCTGTCTCTCCCTCCTTTCTCTCTCTCTCTCTCTCTCTCTCTCTCTCTCTCTCTCTGTTTTAATCCTTAACACCCTCTATCCCTCTCACTGTACTACTGTACTACTGTACTACTCACTGTAGTCTTCAAGCCTTCTGCTTCCACTCTCCTTTTTTCCTTTTTCCCTTTCTCTCTTCCTCTCTCTCACCCCCTCCCTCCTGTCTCTCTCACTCACTCTTTCTTTCTCTTTTCCTCTCCTCTCTTGCTCTCCCCATTTTCTCTCTTTCACTCTCTCCCCTTTTTCTACCTCTCCGTTATCTCCCTCTCCCCGTCCTCTCCTCCTTCTCTCTCCTCTCTCTCACTCAATCACTCTCTTCCCCTCCTCTCTCACAATTTCTCTCTCTTTCACTCTTTCTTTTCCTACCTCTCACCTTCTCTCCCTCTCTCCCTGTCTTTTCCTCCTCTCTCTCCTCTCCTTCACCCTCTCGCTGTTTCTCTCTCTCTTTTCCTCCTCTCTCTCTCCCCTCCTCCTCCTCTCTCTCTCTCTCTTTCTCTCTCTCTCTCTCTTTCTCTCTCTCTCTCTCTCTCTCTCTCTCTTCTGTGTGTGTTCATAGTATAACACAAGGTCACTAGTTCTTTCCTCCCAAAGTCCAGAAGCCAGAGGCCTCTCCCTCAACCCCCTAAATTCATTTGCCTGGGGTTATAACTCTTTTATCAGCCCCGGACTCTTAGCATAATATATACTACTACTACTACTACTACTACTACTACTACTACTACTACTACTACTGCTACTGTACTATGTAAAAGTACTTTAAGATTAGGTTGGGCTAATTGCATTTTATAATAATATAAGGTTTCAGACGACAGCATTCTATAGGCCAATAACATTTAATACAGATGGGGGCAGCTAAAATGAATCTTATTAAAATGCAGATTTGTGTTGTTATACAGTGAATTTTTGGGTCACTGATAAAAATGATCAGGTTCAACATGTGAAATTACCTTTTGGATATTTCATCTCAAAATATAATAGGGCGACAGTAGAAAGTTTGTTCACTGATCTGAAGGTTCGAATCCCACTCTTGACATTAAAAAAAAAAAAAAAAAAATCAAAGCGCTTTGAGTGCCTTGAAGTTGGAAAAGCACTATATAAAAATGTGACCTTTACCATTTAGGAAAAACTGTGTCTTATGCCCATTTGAGAGTATGACAACATCACTTAGAATCTGAAAACCACCAATACTTCGGCTTTGAAATGACTATATCAAATATATTTTAATCTAATCAAGATACAGTTTTAATCTGTTTTAAATCGTCTATGTTCAGCTTGGGTCTTTTTAATCTATGGCCAATCTTCTGTCAGTAAAAGCATGTGGTTTGGAGTAGAATTCAGACTTTGGAAGAAGAAATTGGACTCTGTTTGTGTTTGAAGTTGAAATAGCACATAATAAATAATAAACATTTTAACATGACTGTTTAAAGGTGCATTATGTAACTTTTCTGGGGGGGATCCACCACCTGCTTATATCTATGGAGACTGCATTGCTTTGCCTGGAATATTCCACTTTTAAGAGGGGGTATTACACGAAATCAACTTTTTGGAGCTTTCTATCATGTTATGACAATACAAAACGATACATTACAACATAGCAAACCTAATTTGATGTGCAGTAGTTTCATTAGTGGGATGCACTCTGGTTGTGTTGTGATGGTGCTCTGAAAGGGGAGTGACTTAGTGTAGAGAGTAAAGGGAGAGGAGGCTCTGAACCACCTGCTTGTCTTTGTGGAGATAAATAAGTTTAATATCATACTGTGGAATATTCCAGGCTAACAAACATTTATGTGGAGAAAAGCAGGTGGTGGACCCTCTACCAGAAATGTGCCAGGTGTATTTCTGAAATCGTGGTTGCCAATGGTGAAGAGGATTGAGTAGTATTTATGATGCTGTTGCCATGGCAGCAGTCATGGGGAGATATATTAGGCTCCAACACAGGTTTTGTCCTTGGAGTTCATGTGTTCAGGCAAAGAGCAGGCTCACTTTGCCACAGGCTTCAGTACAGTAAGGACATAGACAACATACTAAACTCTATCAGAAAGTGGAACATGCAGACCTGGCACGATGACACATTTTAATGAACAATTTATTGCTACAGAAAATATTGAGATAAACGATAATATTGAAACTACTTTATGCCACTGACACAAAGCAGGCATGAGCTGCAACAATGGAATATCAGAATGAGTTAATAATCATCCATAGAAGTTATTTATTTTACCCTCGAAAGCTCAAATTTGTATTTATTTATTTATTTATACAGGGAGATCCAATGAGAGCACTTGGCTCTCTCTGTCCTAGGCGCCCAGTTTAAAATACAAGCATATAAGCAGAAAAAAATAAATAAACAAAAAAAAAACTAACAAACAAGTACACAAATCTATATAAAACATCAAAAATAGGTGCAGGTGTGTGTAAAAGGGTTTGTTACCAGATTATTAAATTGTCACCAACTTATCCAGTTTTGTTTTTCCTTGGAGTGTTGGACTTCCATTTTTGTGAAGCAAAGCAGCTACAAGTTCTCTTTCCCGTTTCAGAGCCCTCTTTCCCATCTCAAATCTCATGTTCTTACATAAAAATAACAAAAATTCTCCATGCCGAGCTCTATACCTCATTGGGCTCCATAGTTTTCAAACCCAGACTTGTTCCTTTTATTAAGTCATTTTAGAACAATATTGCAATTTAATCATAATCATAATCCACAGGTGTCATAGATTATAACTATAACAGACAAAAGCACAATATGTCTTCTTTAAGGCTAGGATCTGTCTCCAGGAAATGAGTGTAAGTAACTGTAATGTCCCCCAAAAGGCTGTGAACCCAGCGTGTGTGTGTGTGTGTGTGTGTGTGTGTGTGTGTGTGTGTGTGTGTGTGTTGTGTGTGTGTGTGTTTGTGTGTGTGTGTGTGTGTGTGTGTGTGTGTGTGTGTGTGTGTGTGTGTGTGTGTGTGTGTGTGTGTGTGTGTGTGTGCGTGTGCTGGAGCAGAGCCAGGCAGCCTCTCCACACACAGCCCCAGCTTCAGGCCCCTGCTGTGGGGTGAGGGCTGAGGCAAGCTCCCTGCCTCCTCTGGCCTACCAAGCATGCTGGGAACACACAGAGAGGAGGGAGGAGAGGTGGAATACACTGTAAAAAAAATAGGATCTGTACTTAAAATGACTTCAATCTAGAATGTTGAGGTGGCTCTACCAGATTTTTTTCTTCATGTATTTGAGCAAAACTTGTCACCTGTATATTGTATATTGTATATTGTATAAGCAGCCCTTGGGGTCAAAATAAATCTTCTGTGTGCTGTCCGGCTCTAATTATAAAGGGTTTTTAATCGTCCGCAAACCAGGAAGTGAGCTGTTAGCATGCTAGTTGCTGTTGTTACCATTACCGTGATGGAAAAATTCGACTCTAGCCTCAAAAAGCACTTATAAACCCATCATCATGAATAATTAGGATGCTCTGAATGCATAAGGTAAGTGAGGAATAACACTGGGCCACTGCAAACTGTTTAAAATGAACTGTTTTTCATATTTTTAAGAGTAAAAGTTTTTTTTAGTTTTTAAGTTTTTTTTTTTAGTTCAGAATCATTAGTTATCTTTTTTGTGCTATTTTTGATAGTTATTTTTGGTTTTAATTTGATGTATAATCAATCAAAATTACTGGAAGATATAATTAATTGAATCAAAATTTCTCAATTCAAGATTTTGAATTCTGATATAATTTGAAAATTGTGGATATATTTTTGCAGTGAATTCTCAGGAGAGGAGAGAAATGGGAACGAGAGCGAGAGAGAGAGCAGGAGGTGCAGCAGACAGAGCCACAGGCCAGACAGAGGAAGAACTGATGCTGATGTGAAAGGACAGAGAGATAGGTGGAGAGAGAGAGATGGGGAGGCAGGGAGAGGGAGAGAGTCAGGGAGGGAGAAGGGAGTGAGGGGACAGAGAAAAAAAAGAGTGGGGGAGATGGAAAAGAGCCAAAAGAAAGGGGGACATGGAGGGAGTGAGAGAGAGGGAGAGGAAGAGAAGGAGGCAGAGAGAGAGAAAGGGAGAGAGCAAGGTAAAGAAAGAGGGAAGAGAAAGCAAGAGAGGGAATAGAAGTGGAGGAAGAGAGGGAAAGAAGGAGGGGGAACGAAGAAAAAGAGGGGAGATAGCAGGAGGAGAAGAGAGTGAAAGAAGAGGGAGGCAGAGACGGCGAAAGAGGGGGAGAAAGAGAGAGGAGGGGGAAATTGAAACTGAGAGAAGAGGGGCTGGGAGAGAGGAGAGAGAGATGGTGCAAGAGAGGAAGAAGACATGGAGGGAAAAAGAGAGATGGAAAGAGGCGGGG
>KN486300.1:0-18571 GCA_000787095.1 Periophthalmodon schlosseri | reverse complement strand
CCCCCCCCCCCCCCGAGCCCCTCATTTTTAAAGACCTAAATCTCCATCTCTGTGTGCTGTGCTGTGGTGACAAGCATCTGTGTTCAGGTGTTCAGAATATCTAACATCTCAACAAAGGAAGGAGGGGCACGTGAAGAGAAGAAAAGGAGAGGGAGGACAAGTGTCAAGTGTCCAATTTCCACATGGCAGAGAAGGAGGGAGGGAGGGGAGCCTGGAGAGTGCAAAGGAGAGAGAAAGGTAGGGCGAGGGAAGGAGAGAGAAGGGTAAGATGGGGGGGTAGAGAGAGTGGAGAGGAGAAAGAGAGGAAAAAGAGTGGGTTAGAGGGGAAAGAGAGCTATAGAGAGGAGAGAGAGAGTAGAGACACAGGGGTAGAGAAAGATTGAAGGAGGGGTGACAGAGAGAGAGAGGGGGCAGAGACAGAGGGAGAGAGTGGAGAAGAGGAGAGAGAGGGGAAGAGAGAAGGAGATAGGGAGGGAGGACAGGATAGAGAGAGAAAAGGGGAGAAGGAAAGAATGATGGAAGGAGGGAGAGGTGGGACAGAGAGGTTGAAGGAGAAAGGGAGGGAGATGGAGGAGGAGAGAGGAGAGACTGGAGAGGAGGAGAGGTAGGACAGTAGGGAGGGAGATGGGGAATAGGAGAGAGAGGGAGAGCAAAGGAGAAAGAAAAGACAGAAGAGGGGAAGCATCTAGGGAGGGATGAAAGAGAGATGGGCAGGGAGAGAGAGGGAATGATGGCGAGAAAGAGAGAGAGAGGGGAGAGACAGAGAGGAGAGAGGGAGGTATCTGGGGAGGGGGAGGGCTGGTCACCAGGAGGGACTGATGTGGTGACAGAAGTGTACAGAGAGTGTGTGGTCTGACTCTGAGCCTAAATAAAGAAACACACTGAATAACAATACCTGCTCATTTCTATCCATCCTTCTTCTTGCACTTTATTTGGGCCGGGTCGTGGGTGAAGCAGTCTGAGCAGGAAGGCCTAGACTTTCCTCACCTCCAGCATTTCCAGGGGGACCTCGAGTTGTTCCGAGGCAACCCGAGAGACATAGTCCTTCCAGCATGTCATGGGTCTTCCCTGGGGCCTCCTCCTGGTGGGATGTGCCCGGAGGCATCCAGGAGCCACCTCAGCTTGCTCCTCTCCATGTGGAGGAGCAGCGGCTCTATTCTATGCTC
This sequence comes from Periophthalmodon schlosseri, assembly GCA_000787095.1. Lineage (NCBI taxonomy): Eukaryota > Metazoa > Chordata > Actinopteri > Gobiiformes > Gobiidae > Periophthalmodon > Periophthalmodon schlosseri. Next base: position 17,405 of record KN486300.1, on the reverse strand, counting down.
CTCCCGTGTGACTGAGTTCCTCACCCTATCTCTAAGGGAGCACCCAGCCACCCTGCGGAGGATTCCGACCGCTTGTATCCACTATCTTGTTCTTTTGGTCATTACCCCAAGCTCATGACCATATAGATGAGTATAGGAACAGAGATCAAAACCAGGATTAAACCAGGACTAAACCAGGACTAAACCAGGGACCATAGGTGAGAGTAGGAATGTAGATTGACCAATAAATTGAGAGCTTTGCTTTCCGACTCAGCTCCTTCTTTACCACAACGATACAGCGATAGATTGACCAATAAATTGAGAGCTTTGCTTTCCGACTCAGCTCCTTCTTTACCACAACAGATACAGCGACCGCATCACTGCAGATGCTGCACCAATCCACCTGTCAATCTCAATCTCCATCCGTCCTTCACTCGTGAACAAGACCCCGAGATACTTGAGCTGCTCCACTTGAAGCAGGGACTCTCCACCCACCTGGAGAGAGCACCACCTTTTTCCAGTCTAGAACCATGGCCTCGGATTTAGAGGAGCTGATTTTCATCCCATTTGCTTCACACTCGGCTCTTTTTTTTTTTTTATTTAAAAGGGAAAATGACAGCGGGTAAAAGTATATAATACTGTGAGGAATACAGGGAAACAGGTTTGCTCAGATTTTGGCTTTATTTATAACTATTCAAAATAACCAAGGCCTACAGGGTTTACCTCTTGAACACCCCCGAACAATAGCACCCACTAGCATAAAACAATAATATCTCCCATCAAGCATTGCAGCAAACTTTTCTACAACTCTACAATTTTCAGTTAAATGTATTCAATTTATTTTGTAGAGCCCAAAATCAGAATTGTTGATTTAAAGAGAGGGTATTTTACTTCTATGGGGTATTAACTGCTAACACATAAGATGACCTTTTATTGTTTTGAAAATGCATGTTCTATATTCGCCAGAAACAACATATTCAATTGTATAGTTAGTTTCAGTTTCATTTTTTACACGAAACTGAAACTAACTACACAGGAGTACCTCCTCCCCTTGCACCCCATGCTAAGTCACAGGTTTGTGAAGTTGTAGTGTATTGTTTTGTGTCCTACTTTTGCATTGTCGCGTAGGCTTGTGGGTATCAGAATTGTATCAGAATCCTAACAGTACTTTAGAGGTGTCTTGATTGTTTCCATAGTTTTTCTATTGGCTTCTCTGACCTTCAGTTTTGTGCCATTCATTTTCATTTACTGTAGAATAAAACCTGAATAGACATATTTTGTATTGATTCTGCAACAAAGAACAAGGACACCAACACATAATTTGAAATTGACAAAAGGAATTTCTATCTGAGAAAATGCCAAAAAAATGAGAAAACAAAATACTGCTTTCCCCCGTGCAGTTTCCACTCCCAAAGCGAGTGTACAAACAGATGCACACACCCCACATCGCAGTGAACCCCAGACCTCACACACATGCACACACAGCGCAGTGTGTGTGGCCTGCAGGGCTATCACAGCGGGGACAAGTCCACCTTATGGCAGACGTGAGCACAACACCAAATCTGCTGTGCACCAGAGAGAAGAGTTGCAAAGCCAATGTGCAAAACCTACTGCTGCTGTTTCTGTGAGCAATACACTTGAACCACCATGTCTAAAATGGTTGTATTACTGTGTCAAACTAAAAATTGTTTTGCAATTTGGTTGTGATTTTGAAATGGTGACCTGGCTCATCTCCGTAGTGCTGTGATGTAAGCAAAATGCAGTGAATTGTGCTGAAAGAAGAGGAGAGAGAGAGGGAAAACAGCGGCAAGTTGGTGAACTGAGAGAGGAAAGGAAAAGAGGATACAGTGAGAAAGAGAGAGAGAAAGAAGAAGAAAGTAGAGAAGTGGAAATGTGAGAGAGAGGGGGTGGGTGGGCAAAAGAGGGATGAGAGAGAGGCAAACAACGGTACACAGGTGAGACAGAGAGAGAGAAGAGGGAGTCAGATGAAGAGAGGGGGAAAAAAGAGGCTTAAAGCAAGAGAGGGAGGTGAGAATGACAGAGGGGAGAAAGAAAGATTGAGAGAGAAGCAAAAGAGAGAAGGAGCGAAAGAAGGAGAGAAAGTAAGAGAGAAAGGGAGAGACAGGTCAAGTGAACGAGAAGAGAGGAAGGGAGTTGGTAAGTGGGTAAATGGAGAGGGTGAGCTAGAGAAGAGAGAGCGAGGTGAGGAAGAGGGGGAGAGATAGAGGATATTTTGACAGCTCTGAGCCATCACAGCAGCAGCAGACAGCTCTGTCTGTGTGTGTGTGTGTGTGTGTGTGTATGCATGTGTGTGTACGTGTATGTATGTGTGTGTGTGCATGTGTGTGTGTGTGTGTGTGTGTATGCATGTGTGTGTACGTGTATGTATGTACACACATACATACACGTGCATGTGTGTGCGTGTGTGTGTGTGCATGTATGTGTGTGTGTATATGTGCTCATCTACAGCAGAGATGCTTCATGTCATTCCGAAACAAAGAAAAAGTGAAACAAAAAGCTGAGAGAAGCCTTTGTAATAGTGTATATAGCAGCATTTCAGATGACCTCACAACATTCTATAGGCCAATAATATTTAATACAGATGGGGGTAGCTAAAATGAATCTTGTTAAAATGTAGATTTGTGTTGTTATACAGTAAGTTCTTTGGCTTAGTCACTAATAGAAATGATCAGGTTCAACATTTGCAAATTCAGCATTTGGATATTTCATGGCAAAGTATGACGTAATCAATAGGGAAATCTGTGCCCCATGTGGGAGTATGACCTCACCACATTCTAGAATCTGAAAACCACCAATATTGTGAGGCTGTGAGAATAATCACAATCGAATTGAAATCATATCTGCGCAATCATCATTTTTGAAGTATCAATTTCCTCTACAAATGGTGAAATCTCCTGTCTTATTCTGCATAAAATCTGCTAACCCTGTAGTTTAGATCTGTACAAACATGTTCTGTTCTGTGATTCTTGTATTAGTTTGTCAGTTCATACAGTCTTTTTGTCAATTCAATCATTTTCCCAAATTGTTCAGCCCTAGTGTATGTATAGGTGTGGTCTTATTCAATGTACTGTGAATGTGAGGACTAAAACAGGTCTAAACCAAGATCTCAAACCTAATCCAGTCAAATTGCTGATGTGTCATTGGGCAAGACACTTAACCCACCTTGCCTCCAGTGTCCAGTGTTGTATGAGTAATGGGTGAATGATTCATTAACATAAAGCAATTTGAGTAATGCAGGCAGGAAATTTGAAACATTTGTGATAATTACTGTAAGCCTAAACTGCACTAAGAATCAAATGTTGACCCTAAATAACTGTATTATGGCTTTTTCCACCTAAATAATTTAGCAAAATGAATGTATATGAAATAGATCAACTTAAAATTGAATGCATTTGCTTTGGATTAACATAAATCTAATTAAATGAGGACTAAAACACTATCTAAACCCGGACTAAACCAGGACTAAAATGGATGCATATATGATGGACAGTATTTGAAAATCCTCCCTGTACTTGTGGCCCTGTCAGCCCGCCTCAGTTTCCCACCATGCATCACTCTGGAGGTGACATAAGTCCAGCCGTCTCGTTAGAGGACAGTGACGGGCAGGAGGACAGTGGGTCCAGTTGTTAATGAGGGACAGTCAGGGACATTCTCTGAGAACTCAAGACTCCGTACAGGATTACTCAATATGTATGGCTATATTTTGTAATTAGATTAGATTTTTCATCATTGTTATTATACTGTGAAGTAAGTGTCCCTTGTACATCAACAAAGTTGGTGTAAATCTAAGCTTAAATGTGCATGAATCAATCAAAATGGAACTCAGAGTTAGCTATTGACCAAGATGAAGCAGTATAACACGGTTAAAGCTAGAAGTTGATTGTGACGTTTTCAATCAAATGTGGAACCTCCATCTTAGGCTTGAAGGAGTTTAGTTAGGACTGCACGATATATCTATATCTAAATTGCAATTTCAGTTGGCAAAGTTATCAAATAACAAAGGCTGCAATTGTTTTGATAATAGGGTGTTTTCTTCTTTGCAGACACTAATCAGTCATTTTATAGAAAATCTTGTACCTGTAGTTTAGGTAACTAGAAGCATGTTCCGAAATGTATTAAATTTTAGTGTTTGTTTATCAGTTCATATTTCAGTCTTCTCTCAAATACTTATGCACCTGGAGTTGTTTAAAATGTGCACTCTCAACAGAATCCTACTTTTTAACAGAAATCACACATCTAGCAGTATTTGTAAGCGTTTTGTTTTTTTTTTTTGGTTTTATCAAAATTGTGCTGCCAAAATTGTATGATTTGGGAAACTGGAGTAGCTTAGCAAACCATTGGCCACCAGGGATGTTTTACCAAATCTAGAGCAGGATCTTAGTCAAGAATAGCCACCTGGAGGATTAGGTGTATCAGAGCAGACACCGGGAGAACATGCTTTCTGAGGCCTAGCACTGTGTGTGAATTGAAGCTGTTGCTATGAGATAGGTGCCAATTCGTTTACTTCTATTCTAATACTAGCAATATACAATGTTATTATTATTATTAAACCATTTTTGCTTCTTTGGTTGAAGGTGCACAGTGTAATTTTTCTGGTGGATTGTTTGCTACCTTCTTGTCCACAGTAATTAAATATATCTATCTTGCATTTATACATTTAAAGGTGTTCTTTGCTTAAAAACACACACACACACACACATATATATATCCACATATGTAGACAACACATTTTGGGCTGTCTCGGCCACAATACCATTTTTTTTCTCTACAAGGTCCTGGTGTCCACATATGAGGTCATTAAACTACTACTTAAAGGTGACAGAAGAGTTTAACACATTATAGTTTAGATTCAAGATGGACTTCGTTAAAGGCATATGTCTTTCTGCACCTGTTAGCAGCACTTCAAATGAGCCACATTGTTCCAAGAGGCACAATTCTTTGCCTCTGCAATTTCTGTTTTTTCTGTTGCTGTGTTCACTTAATAGTTTTTGCAAATCATTATTCAAATGCGATTTTATTTTGTTATCATCATTAAATCATTAAAAAGTAGAAAAAATATCCTCATATGTGGACATCATTTTTCTCATAATGTAAAAAGATAATTCTTTATTTTTACACTCATCAGCTCCCTATCAGCCCAAATAACAAAGGGAAATTGATAAAGCATGCCATACAAGAGCTCGGAGGATAATATAAATGCATAGAAAATGCATCTTGTCTGATTGTCTCTCGACAGATCTGACCTAGAGTGACGACATTTTGCCACTCATTCAAGCGGCTTCTTCAGTTCTGGTCAGCTTGCTGATGGACACTTCCTTATATCTATCTGAAGGGAGGAGCTAACTACACTGAAACTAACAAACCTATTGTTTATAGTTCTGTTTTAGCTAGGTCTAATGAACTAGTGTGATATGTGCCTGAGTCATATTTTGCATAATCATTCAGGCCCCTAATGGGTGCTATCACATCTATTAGCATAGTGGCTACCACTATTGTTTTCCTTGTTTTGATTTAAGTCTGAGGATGGAGTTAAAAAACTCCACTCCATAAGAGAATGAACCAAAACCATTTTGGTTCATTCTCTTATGGAGTGGCTGTTTTGTTTCTCCAATGCTCACTACAATCTTCACTACACTGAATGGAGTAGACCACATTGCTTTGTTTGTGTCTTTTTTGTCAGTGGTGAATATAATTGAGCATCAAAACCATAACTGATTATAACATTAATAACTAACTTTTTTGTTTACCAGTCCACAGAACAAAAAGTCCCTTATTTTTTAATGATTTGGGTTTGAATGATTTTCTGCTCTGCTTCCAACAGGGAGGGTTCACAAGTGTTGCATAAATAATTAGTATTTGTTTTGTGATCGTTCAGGCCTATCAAATTGTGTCTGTTTTTCCCAATTAACAGCACCCCCAGCTGTGGTCTTCTCTCTCTACCTCCCACCTCAGCCTGCGCTTCAAGCTTCAAATCTCCACTTTGACACACTTATTATTTTGTCAGCCTGTAAAATTCTAGAGCTTTGTAATTAAGGACAAATAATAGCCAGAGCTGTGCCTGAAGACAGAATATATACTGTGCAACATGTCTAGATCTGAAATGAAAAGAGGAGCTTGTGCTTTGACATCAGTGGTGGTACGTCTGGTGGGAAATCTGCTTATTTTGATCCTGGTTTTAGTCTAGATTTTACCTTACAGTAGTTGAGTACTGGTAGTACTAGCAGTATACTGCTGCTTCTAGGAGTAGTAATCGAAGATAGTAAGTTGTTATAGGGATAAGATGAATAGTAATGCAATGGGAAACCACAGTTTACAAACAAACTTATACAGCAGGTGACGAAGTTGAGTATTCATTATTTAACCCAGAGTCCAATAGGCTTTTCAGTATGCTTTGGGGACGCACTCACACTAGGGTTTTGGAACCATGTTGTTCTCAGTAGGCCTGTCATGATAATTACTATATCGACTTTTCGTTTGATACATGTTAGATGGAACAGTCATTTTGAAGATTAATATTTATCGAGTACTTCCCTTTTGCACTAGTGGAGAGTGTTTTGTTATTTGTCTGTGCTATGGTGATTATAGACACAAAGTGTTCCATTATGTTATTTGTTGCAGGTCATGTTTTTAAAGATATTGAAAATTTTGAATAGTTTTGTTTGGAATAATCAATTAGTTTCAATGTTATCATTTATCTTCTATATTTTCTTTAGTAATACATCGCAGTAGTGCTCAGCCTTGTGGAGCATTCTGTGGCATAACCGAAGCATGCCTTAGACCGGTGACGTCATCATGTCACGCAGAATAGCTAATGCTAATGCAGGTTTTGGATTACGTGACAGTTTGGAGGACCAATGGTAAGAGGAGACAAGAGAGTTCAAAACTCAACGCACATGACAGCACTCTTGAACATAAGTAATGCGTGTGCACTAGAGATTGACCAATATATTGGTGGCCGATATATCAGACCAATATTTGCACTTTTTAATGAATCGGCTATCGGCCTTAAATCTCTAGCACAGGCCAATATTTCATTTTGGCCAACCTGCTGCCTAAATAATGCATAATGCTTTATTTGAACACTTGTGTGCCAATAGCTGCACAAAGTATGACTACACTATTCTGTTATAGGTTTATGATTTAAAAATGGCTGTGAGTGAGTTTGTAGTAATTTAAATTTCATAATTTGGGGAAAATAATCCAATTCTCCTCCACATATTGGCCCAAAAATATCAGCAGAGCTTATCGGCCATTGGTTTCTTGAGAGTCCAAACAATCGATATCGGCATCAGCCATGAAAAAAAAAACAACCTATATCTCTAGTGTGCACATACACAAGCAGCTGTGTTGTGCTTGGGCCCACCTCCCAAGAACCCACCTCCAACCATGCCAAAGTCTGTAGTCTGCATGGAGCTTTTGCACTCACCCTGGACAAATGTATCGTGCTTTAAATTAACAAGGTTCAAAGTTCAAGGTTTCTTTGCTAGTACCCAAGGGTAAATTTGTTTACTGAAGGGATCACAGCAGTTCAATAACAACAGACACATCTTTTCCATTCAGATCTAAAACTGTGCTCGTCATTTCTTTCACTGATGTCTGAAAATGATAGTTTTCACTTTTCTCCATCACAGATCACAACCATGAACATGGCCAAAACAACACTGCACTGCTTTAAACCAGTACACTTCATATATGAATAGTGTGCTGAATAGTGTGTGACATATTGAGAGACACCGGCCTGGATACTCTTCCATATTTGCCCCTCTCCTGTGACAGCCTCCTCTCCTCCTTGTTGTTTCTGCAGAGATACAAGCAGACACCACAGCTCCAATGTCACCACATAACGGACCCTTGTCATCTTAAAGGACCCATAATGGAATGTGTGTGTGTGTGTGTGTGTGTGTGTACGCTACATGTGCGTACTCTACGTGTGCTAACAATGTAGCCTGCATGTCCCCTGTGTCAAAGCCAGGCTTAGTCAAGTGAACCATGTCTCTCTATATGCAGGTGGGTATTTATTACGTTGTGGGGACTAAAATCTGTACACACATTGTTGGGACTTATATGGACAAAATGGTACTATGTGAACATGATATTAAGTTCAGATATGGATCCTGTATCTGATTTTTTTTCCCATGCATTTGAGCACCATTTGTCTTGCCCCAGTACAAATATATTGTATAAGCAGTTCTTGAGGTCAAAATAAGTCTGATGTGTACTGTCTGCACCTAATTAGAAAGCATTTCACTGCCCGATAATTAGGGAGTGTGTGTTAGCGTGCAAGTTGTTGTTAGCTTTACCGTCATGGCAAAACGCCGCACTGGTCTCTGAGAGTTGTGAAAAGCGTTTATAAACTCATCATGGTGAATAATCAGAATGCTCGGAATCATAAGGTAAAATGAGGAATAACTTTGGACCACTGCAGACCGTTTTAAAATGAACTAGTTCTGTTTTTTTCACGTTTTTAAGATGGTAAAAATTAGGTACAGCACTTTTAAGGTTATGGTTTAGGTTAGGCAAGTAGTAACTATGGTTAAGGTTAGGATAGGTCTCCAGGAAATGAATATAAGTCAATGTAATGTCCCCAAGAAGCATGGAAACACTGTGTGTGTGTGTGTGTGTGTGTGTGTGTGTGTGTGTGTGTGTGTGTGTGTGTGTGTGTGTGTGTGTGTGAAAATGGATCAATATGGAGTAATCAATAGGCAAAGACAGCCAGAAGGACCTTGGGGACTGGACTACACACCTGCTGTCCACACACCCACAGCGCAGAGTCTATTTTGTATTCTGTTCTCATGTCCTCTCTCTCATTTTATTCTCCCAACAGCCTCTGCCTCTGCTCCAGTCTTTGCATAAGTGAACTAATTATGTTTTCCTGTGGGGTAGAGATGTAAGTATGATCGAAAGTATGATCAAGTCAGTTTTTGCGATCTCGAAAATATTTGTTTTGTGGGTAAATTTAAAAGTGGTTCTCAAAATATCATTGAAACATTGCAGTTTATTTTTTGTTGTCATATATTGCCTCTTTGTTAAAGTACTTGATTTTGTAGTTCATTTGTTTTGATATACTAAGACTGAAGAATCACCTATGGAGACACTAATGTATTTTAAAAGGCATGCATTTCAATGAGAATTTTAAGATCTATGTTATAATGTTGTTTCCCCATCAAAAATATACCTGGAATTATGTTTTTGTTTCATTCACACATGTTTAACACACAAACCCTGCATATTTAGGCTGTGTTCTGCTCTGATAGAAAACACTTGTGATGTCATGTGGTAATACAGGAAGTGCTTCACTCCATTTTTAAACTCCATACCCCTTCACTAGAATTATGGATAATTTCAGACCTGGAATTGCCAATCTCTACTGAAGTAAAGCTAAAAGGTAGTTATTATCTTAACAACTACTCCCATCTCATGACATCACAAGGTGGAACAGAGCATTTTGAGTTACTAAAAAATAAAAAAAAATAAAAACAATGTGTAAATGGAACAAAACACAACTCCAGGTATGTTTTTAGGGAGGTAACAACATTATAATATGGCTTAAAGCTAACAAGAGTAAATTTTACATAATATAGGACCTTTTAAATGTTCAATGATTTGTGCACCTTTGAAAACTGATTATTTTTTGCTTTTTTGTGTGATAGCGGTTCATCTAGAAGAAACCCACAAACATGAGGACAGCATGCAAATTCCACACTATGTAGCTCTGAATGATCTGAGAACTGAACCAGGGACTTCATACTGTGAGGCCTGTGAGGCATGAGTGCTACTGTCTATCGTACATTTTTCCTCATATTGCAATTTGGCTTAGCTGTTTTGTAATTGTTGGTTGTAGGTGATTTCATTAGCATTTACATTCCAATGCCACAAAATCCCATCTTGTTTCATAATAGCTGTCTTTATTTTATGATTTTCTTTTAAACCCCTGAACAGGAGTATTCATGCCAAATGCTGTAGCCAAATCAAACCCTGTTCAGCTCTATTTGTGCTCATTGTTTTGTATAATGTGTTTGACAGTAATACCAGATTTGGGGGTTTTATTATTTAAAGGTCCTATATTACACAAACTTGACTCTTGTGAGCTTTAAGCCATGTTATGTTAGAATGTTGTTACCTCATCAAAAAAATAGATATAAAAATATATATGTTTTGTTTTATTCACACATGTTTGAGTAACCCTTTATTGTTAGTCTGTCTACATCTCCAAAGCTCAAAATGCTCTGTTCCACCTTGTGATGTCATGAAGTGATAGTTTTCAAGTTAACAGCTGCCTTTTACGTTTTGTTCATTAGAGGTTGGCAATTCCAGGTCTGAAAAAATCCAAATGATTCTAGTGAATGTGTATGGAGTTTAAAATCACAGTGGAGGACTTCCTGTATTACCATGACACCATAAGGTGAACACAGTGTTTTCCATTTGAGAGAAAAACTCACCCTAAATATGCAGGATTTGTGTGTTAAACATGTGTGAATGAAATAAAACACTACTCCAGGTATGTTTTTGATGAGGAAAAAACATTATAAGATGGATCAGAAAATAGCTTAATATGAGCCTTTAAACTCACCTCCATTTGTACCTTATGCAGCAAATGAATTGTCAACATTATTTGCGACTCTATATTAAACTGTAGTGTTTGAGAATCATCTGGTGGGTTGTAGTCATCCGACCAATCACAGTGCAGCATTGTGTTATGGGTGGAAGCCAAAGTCCAATTTTACCAGAAAATTTTTAGCAGAATACTGTTTTGTTTTGATGTCCATGGTTTTCTCTCAACTGGATTTAACAAACATTTCATCTGGCATCCATCTTACTACAACTACTAGAGTAGCAACGTAAGTGAAGTGTCTTTCCCAAACACACATGAGTACACTAGTTTGAGAATTAGATTGAAGTTGTTAAGGGAACTATATATAAGATTTTGAAATTTCATAAACATGACTAATCGGTGTCCCTAGATCAGGGGAGTCGGCAGGGAGGAACAAAGGAGCCCGTTGTCCCGGGCCCAGAATTGGACCCTCTTCCTATTAATTTATATTAGAGAGGGCCCATGTGAGGTTTCTGCCCCAGGCCCCCAAATTTCTGTCAACAGGCCTGCCCTAGTTACAGGTAGAGGTGTTCAGATCAAATATCGCCTTAACTGATAACAATTCTAAAGCTTATTCTTAGTTACAAAAACAGTGGACATGATGGCCAAGTTGTTTATGCTATAATTTGGTGTTTTGGTTTTCAAGATGATTATCCAATCAGAAAGCAGAATGAGCCTCACATGACTCCCTCATGCGGGTTGCCAATTTCAATGTCTAAATCCAGTTGGTTTAGGACTCTTTCTGATCTGAATCAAACCCAGGTTCAGTTGTGATTGTAGCACCTTTTTAAAAACGGTGCAGGCTACTTCCTTTAAATATCACTGCATGGACGAGTGTTCACTATAAGAATCTAAATCGTAAAAAATATTTGAAAAGATTATCTTATCCTGTTCCTTAAAATAAAACAAATATTTCTTCCAAAAAAACATGCAGTTTCCTATAGCCCCCAGCTCTGCTTTAAACAGGTGCCAGACACAGTCACTTCCAGAGGCAGAGACTCAAAGAGCCCAGTGCTTTGGCCGGGCCCGAGCCTGGCAGAGTGGTTATCTCTGCTCACACCACCGCTCTGTTGGAGGCAACTTCACTCTCATTCACTCAACATGCAAATTGAAAGTGTGATTCATTTAACTGCAGATAAGAGCGCTCCTCCATCTCAATAGTGTGTTATAGATTGAATATTAAATAACTTTACAATGGCCGCTTTTTCCCTTCACCGATGTCTTCTTCCTGGATGGAGTGGTTTGAACGAGATCTGACCTGAAGTTTCACTCTTAATTTAACAGAGGCAGGATTCTCATATGGGACAGTTTTTATGACTGGGCATTTAACAACTCACATGTTTGAAATGTAGAGAGTTATGTCAAATGATGTCACCGCTGAACTCAGAGGAGATGGTCAGGCTGCAGTTATGTTCGATTCTCAACAGCTTCAAATGACAGGAATATAGTCAGAAGTATATTAAGAACACACTATATCTTTTTACATGATTACATTACATTATTTAATTTACTGTTTTAATGGAAAGGGAAACAGGAGAAACCTACAGACACAAGGAGAACATGCAAACTCCACAGAAAACTCTGGACCAGGAATTACTAACAACTACAACTGTGCCACCCACTTGGATCAGAAAACAGCGTAATATGGGACTGTTAACTATGCACCAGGAATGAGTTTTTAAAAAATGGAATGTGTTAAAACATGCCTGTTTCAATGTCTTGATTGAAGTATTGCGCAAAACATGAATGGACCATAAAATTAACCACAAAAGTGCAGAAATATTTTACACACGTTTGGGACATTACACGAGACATTTTAACTAATTTGATTATAATGAGTTCTTTTTGCTGTCAGATTTAATAGTTTTATTTTTAAACAACATACTTAACATACATACATTCTAATTTTGCATATCTCTAGAACAACAGTTGTGATCCATTTTTCTATATATCTTCTACACATATCAGTGATCCTGTAGCTCAAGGTCTGCAGAAGGGTTCAGCAAAGGCTGACTTTCTAATGTCTAATAACGGCAATAAAATTATGAGGTGCACTTTGTAACTTTTCTAAAGGAGGGTCCGCTAACTGCTTGTTTCCATAGAGATGCTATTCTTTGCATGAAGTGTTCCACAGTATGGCACTGAACCAGTCTTATCTTGCTTTTTTTCCTGACAGAAACACCTTGAATAACATGCATTCTGCTATGAGAGGGATCATCTCTCCACAATACCTGACCTATAACCTGACGGTGTGGAACTTTTGAAACAAAGCAATAACATCTACATGGAGACCAGTAGGCTATATAGCGCACCTGAAAAATTACATAGTGCACCTTTAACTTACCTGTGTCCTACTACCTACTTTTGTACTCCAACCCATTCACTGAAAATCACTTTTGAAATGTGTATTTCCATGTTCTAATGTAGTGTAATATCATTTGTTTAGTTTGTTTGTTTAGTTTGTTTGAATGTTGGCAGGATGCTACATACTTTCATTTACATCCCTGTTTGTTTAATGTGGTGCCGACCCCATTTCCTCTTGTAAAAGCTTGTGAACGCATCTCAGCTGTCTTCACCTCTCCTCTCCATGAAAATATTATGAATCCGAATGGCAGGTTTAGCTGTCAATCAAACTTTTATTGGATCTGTTTTTGCTTTCTCCAGTCCAAAAATCTCCCCCTTGTTAATCTTGTGAGATCCCGGCATTCCCATGCACAATGCTAGCTGTCAAACAACTGTAGTTTTTGTGTTGCGCCTTTCTGCTTATTTCCTTTCTGTCTGAGGAAAAGCATGACAAATCCAAAACAGAATAAAGCCAAAGTTTTAAATTTTTTTATTTTATTGACGTGAGGATGACAAGTTGAACTGACAGATCGAGAGCTTGCTAGCGGTGTCTATGAACATGTATTATGCACACACCTCCTACGCTAAGCTAACGTGCTGCACCTAACGAATTATAAATGTGTGTGCGATCTGCAGACTGACATCGTGAGTAGTTGTCATTTTCCTGTCTCCAGTTCAGTTTTTTTCAGACAAAGAAACCCCAAAAAGAAATCTACCATCAACCTCCTCCTCGCCCATCTTGTTACTTTGTGTGTCCTGCTTTCGGTATTTTCAAAAGTGGAAGGAATACTCAAGTAAATGTATTTTAAAATATATTGAAATATTGAATAATATAGTGAGTTGAAGCTAAAACTAGCGACTAGGACAATAACAAGGTAAAATGTAAATACTTCAATTATGTACGATTCAAAACATCTTAGAGGGACTGTATAGCCCGGACTCTTACATTTTAAAAAAAGATTTTGCAAACACTTGGGCGACTAGAGCCTTAACCTGCAGATAGAGGAGACATACAAGTTCTTCTCATTCTCAGTATATGAACAGGCCTTATGTGAAAGCTCAGAACCTCTAGAATTCACTCACTGAGCTCCAGAGGCTGCACTAGCAATGATTAATCATTGTTTGCAGATGCTGGGGTTTAGGTAGTGACCATTCAGATCAGATCAGAGTCCTTTTAGATTTAAACCAAATGGATTTTAGCATTGAAACAGGCAACCACAAATTATAACATAGACAACATATAACTATAATAATAATACCTTATACTTGTAATGCACTTTACAGGACTGTTGAACCTCTTAAAGTGCTGCACTCTTGTCATTATGAATTCACTCCACAATTAATGTTAAGCTACCATTGTAGCCACAGCTGCCTTAGGGAAAACTGACAGAAGCAAGGCTCTCAATCTGTGCCATTGGCCCCTCAGACCACAACCAACACTCACCCACACACCATTCTAGGCAAGGTGGGTGAAGTATCTTGTTTAAGGACACAACAACCAAACTTCCCAGGCAGGAATTGATCCTCAGAATGTCAGGTTGGGGGACCACTGCTCTAACCACTGAGCCACTGTTGCCTGTATATTTGATTTAAACATCTTTACCTCATATCTGGGGGCATGAAATTTAAAATGAAAATCTTACTATCCTACATCAAGTCTAGATCTCAGCACAATAGCTTTCTCATTGCAAGATACACTAACGCCTTCTAAGAGGACTGTATTCTCTTTCTTCGCTTTCATTTGATTGTCCTTTCAGTGACACCTTAATATCATGTACCTCCCAATGTGTTTTCATTTTGCCTGCTACCGTAAAATAGCTAGCACATGTAGCTCCAATGTGGAACAATTTGGAGTGTATTATTGTTAATAGGTAGGATCACAGTGCAAACATACGGCTGTACAATATAAATGTTATGAGTGCACATTAAGAGGCTGCACATGAATGAGCCTCTCGTTAACAACAGGAGCTGTAGCAGTTAAATCGGTGCTGTGATTCCCCAGGCCCCACGAACACATCGCACAACAGTTAGCGGCTATGTGGAGTGGCTCACATTAGAGCTTGTACATGCGTCACATACACAGTTTAATGGTGTTTCTGGAGGTTATTTTTTCCACGCAAATATTAGCACATTAAAGTCATTAAATGGGCTAAACGTAATTTTTGATGTTTGTAGTTCAGAAATAGTTGCCATAGTAGCTTTTAGTGGGGAAAAATGGGGAAAAAAACTGAATAATCTTGCTTTTACATTTTTCAAAGTGTTGTATTGGATGAGAAGCATAGAAAATGCCAGGGATAGACAATTTTATCCAATCAGAGACATTGTTGGATGAGAACCACGTGGAATCAGCTACCAACTCAGCCAGCAGCCACTCCAATAAAAAACAATTACACTTTCACACACCATGTTCATATTAGCAGATGGATTACCAGGTGGACGAACTTCCTTACCTACAGAATACACTAATTGGAGCTGGGATCGGACCTTCAGTCTTCTGTTTAATGATAACCACATAAGCCAATGGTCTAATACTGTATATTTATGTCACCTAAATATGTAATTGTTTGTGTTTATTGAATAGTTACCTCCCTCACTCTATCTCTTACCTCTCTCCCCCTCTTTTTTCCTGCCTCTTCCTCTCTCACCCTTTTTTCCCTCCCATTTTGCCTCATACCTCTCTCTTTCTCTTTAGCAGTTGTTCCCTCTCTCTTCCTCTCTCTCTCTTCCTCTCTCTCTCTCTCTCTCTCTCTCTCTCTCTTTCTCTCTCTCTCTCTCTCTCTCTCTCTCTCTCTTCTGTTCCGTCTCTCTCTGTCTCTCTCTCTGTCTCAATCTGCAGGTTACTTGTTCTTCCTGTGCCTGGGTCTTATGTACATAGGTCTAACATGTCTCACTCTCTCTCTCTCTCTCTCTCTCTCTCTCTCTCTCTCTCTCTCTCTCTCTCTCTCTCTCTCTCTCTCTCTCTCTCTCTCTCTCTCAAAACAACATGTAATCAACAGATTGTGCAGTAGCATACTATCTCTAATTATTCATTAAAGCTCTGCCTGATGTCTCTTCTTTTTCTGAGGGTTTTGAAAAGTTATTTTTGACCTTGGTTTGAATTCTGCTCAGATTTTCAGAGTTCATTATTTCATCTAGACACATGTGCCACAATGGTGTGTACAAGCCAACTCCTAATAATGAACTTAGGGGCGACAGTAGCTCATTTGAGTGTTTGTCCACAGAAGGTTGGCGGTTTGAATTCTGCTCCCAACACAAATATCACTGGTTAGTAAAAAGCTTTGAGCGCCTTGAAGGTGGAAAAGCGCTATATAAAAATGTGACAATTTAGTCTGTTGAAAAGAAATGTTTTAAAGTACACATTTTGAGAATATATTATTGAGATACTCATACTTCATGTTTTATGTTAGTTGTATTTTTGTTAAAAGCTCTATATTAGGGTTGCCCAAAGTATGGAAAATCAGAGACTAATCGATACTAAAACTAGTATCGAAACTAGATAGTCATTTGTGCAAGTATTGATATTAAAAAAGCCACATTCACAAAAAGAAATGAACCTTTCCTGAATAGCTTTTGAATGATCTTGAGCTGTATCAGAACAAGTATAATACCACATAGACTAGTATACGCCCATGGATCACTATGGAAGATTCCTGGGCGAGTGAGGGAGTACACAGATATAAGGCCACATGGTTAAATCACATACAGGCTGAAAATCACATTCTATTATCTAAAAGATTGTTTTTTATTGTCATTGTGGTATTGGAATAGATATCAAGTCTATTACTTTAAATTGAAATTTTAGTATTGTGACAACACTAATCTATATACACTTTTGAATCACAGTTTTGAACCATGACTATATTTGGCCATGAAGATTCTGTCCAGGATAGTCACATGCAGTTGGTTCCAAATGGTCCTCATCCATCAATGTCCCTGATAGAAAATTCTGATAAGTAACCTTTGACCTTTACCATTTGGTGCATTGTTTTGTCATTGAAACTCGGTACTTCCTTTTTTAATAACAACAGTTCACAATGTCTTGTTCAATGACACAATGGCAGTAATGGTAGTGGACAATTGGGAACCTTGACATTCACCAATCCTCTCTTTAATATAGTGGTTTGTGGCTCCAAAGAATTCACACTGGTCTTCCCAAATGTTTATATATATTGTAATGATCTGATATTTTGTGTGTAGTTCAAGGTTGACACCTTTTGTTGTTCTTATAACTGTTTATGTGTTGTTGTTAACGTAACTGCTTTTGTATGTGACAACTGGTTGCTATGCTGACGAGTTGATATGAAAGTTCTATTTGTCAGTTACTGGTCTGTTTGGAGACTGGTTCTGCTTGTTCTGCTCTTGTTCTGACGTGAGTTACGGTCTACAGTAGCCCTTGTGTTCAGAAAATAAACAACCAGTGGTGTGTTTCCTTACACCAGAATACATCTATCTATCTATCTATCTGTCTATA
>JACM01036729.1:0-19393 GCA_000787095.1 Periophthalmodon schlosseri | reverse complement strand
TTTTGGGGTTTTTTGCTTGGTGTATTTGGGCGATCCAGTGTCCTATATGTTAGCATGCAATGTCAATAAGGATTTTTCCTTATTGACATAGCATTTAGTGGACTTTTTGCTAGATGTCATTCCATCTGCTAACTATCTGTAGTAGGGTTGACTTTGTGGAGCAATCAGCAGGTGGCAGTGGAGCAAAAACTATGAAGGTTTCCCAGCAGTCTTTGGTCTTCCTCCGACTTGCTCACTTCCACCTGCTGTGTTGGCTGCCCTGGCCGTTTTAAATTTAATCCAGAGGTGTACCCATAGCCCTCTACGGTGGGCAATGGCATGCTCCCCTGTCTGTGTTGATGGGTCCGTGTGCATCATGGCGTGGCCCAGCTGATGTCACTGACTGAGCATGGATATGAGTTTTGTTTAAATTAGCATGAGGATGAAATACTTCAACCAGCTATAGACTAATGTGATTTATTTCTCAGGTTATGGGGTTTGAGTCAGTTCCACCCTGTAGTGTATCCTGCTGTCTTGCCTTCACCTTTTTGTTCCTTCTTGCCTTGATGTGACACTGAACTTTAAAATGTAAAACGTGTAACTGAATGGCTGGAAAGTAATTGTAAACTGTGAACATAAAGAGCCAAAGTGAATGTGAATGAAATTATATTGGTCCTTTTATAGTGACTGAAATCATAACTCAAGCTTTGCAATTTAACATAAATGCTACTATTTAAACTGGAACTCACTTGCTTCCATCAGTGAGCGAACCTTTGTGCCTTATGCTTTAGTTTAGTTAGTGGTGTTGCTGGTTTATTTTTAGCTTATTATAATTTAGTTATATTTACTTTCTCACCCACTTGTAATGCACATATTGTTTTTCACAGCAAAACTTTTTGAAATAAGACCATTTCAAAAGTAATCGCTCAACCTGCAATTACTTGGAAAAAAAAACAACAACTTGTTTGCTTATTAGTTCTGTAAAATCTTCTGTTGTCCCTTACACTGTTGGCTTGCTGGTCAAAATGCACATTATAGTGCCTCTGATCTATATAGACTAATCATTCACAACATTTAGGCCCTGTTTACATGGCAATGTTGGCTAGAAAATCCATAAAGAGTTTGCCTCAGCATTACTTCATTGTATGAAATCATGGGCATCAAAATGAGTAAACCAATTGTAAAATGGTATTTTACAAGTTTTATAAAAATTACACAAGATGTGCATTGGCAAAATAAACAGTGCATACAACAAGACTTCATTCAGATTACAGTAAGAAAGCACTGAGACATCTGATTTAATACACACAGCACTTCTCCAGGTCCTAACAAGGCTCTGAGAGCTGCACTGTGGTGGTTAATCCTGTTCTGTGTATTACCATAACCATACTCTGAAGTACTGACTAGGTCATCAATGGGAACCATACAGAAATCAACTATACCCAATGTGCAGAAGGACATCAAAAATGCATGTCTACACTGACCAGCAGATAGACTTGGTGACAGTGAAAGATATGTCCTATTTGTCCTTTGAAACAGATTTCTGAGATTTTGTGTTGGTTCTGAAAACACATGAGGTTAATTAAAACATTGTTACTTTGCCAGTTAGTTGTTTCAAGAAATTCACAATTTTTGAAAAAATCAGTTCTGACTGAGCAAAAATATAATTTCTATACAGAATATAATAGACCAAATTAAATATTATAGTCATATAATATATGACTTCCAAAAGTCCAGTAATTACATATTTACACACTTTTTTGGACCATCAGATTTCTTTTGTGCATGTAAATCCTTAGGCTATATGTTTACTCCAGTTATTGCCAGATTATATTATCTTTTGTCTATCTTCCAAAATGACAGGTCTGTCATTTTACTTTGGTATGCATCAAAATGAATGAAAGAAAAATACTAACTCCCTTATGTTTATGTAAATATGATCCTTTTCTGATGTTGCCATTTCACCTTTGACTGGTTTAAAACGGTACTAT
The DNA here is from genome assembly GCA_000787095.1 of Periophthalmodon schlosseri. NCBI lineage: Eukaryota > Metazoa > Chordata > Actinopteri > Gobiiformes > Gobiidae > Periophthalmodon > Periophthalmodon schlosseri. Next base: position 17,423 of record JACM01036729.1, on the reverse strand, counting down.
GGAGAGTCAATTAGTCTTGTGTGTGGGGATGAAATGCTGTTGCTTTGAAATAAGAAAAAAATCAATTGAAGACATAGTTCTCATGCAGTGGTTCTCTATAGGGGCAACACATAAGAAAATACTTTGACATGGTTTATGTTAATGCTTTTCATCTTATTGACTGACAGTATGTTGCTGTAGAGCATGGCACTGGCACTGACACTCACACAATGGACTACTGTAGTGGATCTAAAAATAATCAATGTAAAACACTGGCCTTCAGTTTAGTTTTAAGGTAAAGCAGGACACATGTGACCATGTGAGTATATAGCTTTGAGGCACCACCCAATTTACCTTGGGACTTGATCTATGATTGCAGCAATAAAGGTTTACCAATACTTAATTACATTTTTCTGAAGACATTGGAGCTCTTTTACCATATCATTGACCCATATGTGTACACTGGAAATCACTTTTCAACAAGCAAATTGTGGTTTATGACTATTTATTGACCAAGCTTAAGAGATAGTATTTGAATATGAATTATGCAAATGAGTCATCAATGTATTTGAATAATTACCCCAAAATGAAAACACATCAAAAAGATGGAGTGAATATGAGATAAATGTGTGGTCTACTCTAGATTGGGGTCTAAAGATTAAGCATTAGATAAACGGCCAAGAGTTATCTAAGGTTATGTGTTTAGTCTAAATTGATTAAGCCAATCTGTGATGTGTGCACATACAACCGGGGAGAGCGAAGATGCTAGTTGTTGCTATCCAGGAATGCAAACAGTTTGGAGGTCTGGTAGAGTGTCAGGTCATCTGGAATCAGATGGGCTGAGACAGACAGCGGCCATGTGATCTAAACAGTAACTCCAGGCTCAGGAAGCATCATTAAAAACATGTCAAAAACTGGCACCAGCTTGGAGAGAGAACTAAGAAATTTAAATTTCTCAAGTATTGTCTCTTTGTCCAGAGAAGATAAAAGGTCTCTGCGTGTGTGTCTCTCTGTCCTCCTTTCTGGTCTAAGGTTGAAGCTGAACTGGACTGGAGTCCAGTGGCTTCTAAATAAAAGATCGCCCTTTTTTCAGGATGGCATGAGCGTTAACCAACGAACTGATTGTAACATGAGTTAACTAGTTTGGCAATGAGTGGTGAGGATGCGGCAAGTTCTGAAACTTCCACTGATCACATATGCAATGTATGAACCAGTTTTACACAAATAAAAGATATGCACAAGACACTTACAAATCAATATACAAACAATATGACAAAATTCACAGCATGAACAATTGACATTGTTCCTTTTCTTTCTGTGGAGAAGTTTCATTAGCTGAGTTTGTTTGTTTGTTCTTTAACTGTGAAGTCTTTCAGTTGTGGCACATTTCTCTGAATTACTTACATTGTAGGAGAAACTTTGTAGTTCTTTTGAGAAGAGTTTATTCCAAAGTTGAATCCAACTTTCAAACACAGTGTCTCTGCCTGTCCATCCACAAATCTTTAGTTAATTAATCTATAATTCTACACTACTTTATCAAAAGGAGGACGTGGGTCAAACTTATTCCTAGCCCTCACAAACCCTTTGGCACATTGCTAATATTTACATGTATGATTTTTTTGGGCATGTGCTCAGTTTTAGAACAGTTTTTCAAACGGAATGTTAAGCCAAAGAGCAGTCAGTCGCAGCGCTGCTTAAGGCATTTTCTTCCAGGTTTATGTTTGATAAAATACTTGAAGTTAAATTACATGCAGACATCTGATTTTGTCACAAAGTGTTGTTTTTGCCATATACTCTATGGGGGGGAGAAAGAAATTAATTGACAAGAGTAAAGTCGGGTTCCCTGAATATATCACTTTCTAGTCTTACTACTGCCATTACCACCATCAGCAGCTATAACACTACCTACTTCAACTACCTCAACTTCTACCACCACAACTGCTAGTACAATTTTTACATTATTACATTATTAAAGACTCTTACTTCTGCTTCCAAATGCTACTGTTCCTATTGTGTTAAGTTAACCCTTTGAGACCTCCTAAGCCTAATTTAGCATTTTTGGATGCTGTAATGTCATTTTAGGACTATTAACTTATGTTATAGCCTTGTCGTGGAAATGATCTGTAAAATAATACCAAAACATACAAGAAGACTGTCTGTGTTGGTTTATTACGTTTGCACCAGTAAACAAACGGTCCCACTACTGACAGACAGAGTTTTTTCTGCAGTGGGCCCAGAGCAATGGAGTAACAACACTTAAATACTGTCTGAGGTCGGAGCCCTTCTCCAAGTGCAATTTACATTTAGGTCAGTCTGGCTGGCCATTTGGCCTTCTTAGCTCAGAGAGGTAACACCTTACATTAGCATTTGAGTACAGGTAAGGATGATCAAATAACAGATTGTGAATAGAATAGAATGTGAAATAAAACAGCAGAGATGTAAATGGAAAACACAAAGTTACCTGTAGCCTTCCTGTGAGACTAAAGAATTTGACCAAGACTAGTGTGGCTTTTAACACTTCTGTTAGTGTATCTTGGACAACGGAAAACAACACACAATACTAAAATTTCTACCACAGCCTACACTTGTACAACCTTTACACTTCAAATTCCATCAGTGCACAATAAACATGAAGGTGAAGAGAAGGTTAAGAGAAGGTTAAGAGAAGGTTAAGAGAAGGTTAAGAGAAGGTTAAGAGAAGGTTAAGAGAAGGCGTCTTCCCCTGAAGTATCTTTAGATTGTGTCTCTGAGATGTAAGGATGTTGCTGCACTAATTGCATGCCAATTACTTCTTTCTCTACATCCAACCTCTGTAATGTCCTGCCCTTATAGGTACTGTGTATTTACCACCTATATACATCTGTCTTGTACATCTGTGATCTGTTTATGCAGCTCTAAAGGTAAGTTAAGACAAACTGTTATATTTTTAGCATCACACTAACAAGTTAAAAACAGAGTAGTGACTGTAAACACATTTTATTCACCGAACTGACACTCTAACAGCTGTCGTTATTAATGAAAGATTATTGTTATTATTTTTTTAAAGACATTGCCCTTTTGAAATTCTATCTCTTTCAGTCACCATCAAATTCAATTCAATTCAGGTTTATTTATATAGTACATTTAAAACAACTTCAGCTGACTAAAGCTGAAAACAAAACAAAACAAACAAACAAACAAAAAAATATAAATTTATATATACAGATCACACAATACATAAGAAAAGTACAACAAATCACCAAGATATTCTGTCTAGCTAGTATTAAATCCCAGGGAGAAGAGGTGGGTTTTCAGTCTAGTCTTAAACTGCGTTAAAGACTGAGAGGATCTGACAGGCAGAGGGAAGCTGTTCCATAGTCTGGGCTTTCTTACCTCTGGTCTTGAGCCTGGCTTTGGGCACAGCCAGCGGAGCTGGTCAGCTGACCTCAGGGAGTATACGGCTGCAGTAAGTCCATCAAATAAAGTGGACCCATAGAGTGCAGACATTTAAACACAATCAATAACATTTTGAATGGCACCCGATATGAAATAAGGAGCCATTGCAGGTTGCACAGCACAGGTGTGATGTTCTCTTTTCTCTTAGTTTTTGTCAGCAGATGAGCTGCAGCGTTCCGGACAATCTGTGACCACTGGAGGGAGCCCTGTTCCAGCCCCACATACAAAGAACTACAATAATATAGACACAGTGTTACACGTGTGGATTGCTTTTTTCAAAATCCGCCTGGAGAAGGTAGGGCTTTACTTTAGCAAGGAGCCTCAACTGAAAGAAGCTGAACTTCATGACAGAGCTAATGTGCTTGCCCATTTAGAACATAAAGTCCACAGTCACCCCAAGATTCCTCACTGCAGGGTGACAATAATAGGACAGAGAACCAATCACACTGTCATGCCCAAGCAGTGGGTTAGTTTGGCCAAACACCACAATCTCAGTTTTATTTTGATTTAAGTTCAGGAAGTTTGTGCTCAGCCTAGTCTGCACATCCCTGGGACAGTCCTGTAGAGCTTTGACTGTGGTCTGGCTGTCATTGGCAGATATATTTGAATGTCATCTGCAAAACAATGAAATGCCACATTGTGCTTTCTAAAAACATCACCCAAGGGAAGCATGTACAGACCGAAGAGAGCCAGCGCTAATGTAGAACCCTGGGGCACACCGTACTAAGGGACACACAGAGGAGGAGTACTGTGCTAGGCTCACAGAAAACCAACAGAGTTCAGAGCACCCCTAATGCCCACATGTGTCTGTGGGAGGCAACTGATAAGTCTAAAAGCAAAAGAACTGTGGATTTCCCAGAGTCAGCAGATAAAAGCAGATAATTGAAAACCTTTAAAAGAGCTGTTTCGGTACTGTGCTTGGATTTAAAAACAGATTGGAATTTTCCCCCAATTTTATTCAGATTAAGGAAAACCTGCAGTTGGTCATATGTAACCTTCTCTAAAACCTTAGACAAAAAGAGCAACTTTGAGATGGGTCTAAAGTTAGAAAGAATATTTGGGTCAAGATATGGCTTTTTGATATTTCAGAGCAGTTGGAAAACAACCAGACATCAGAGGCAGTTTCACAACATTAGAAATATAAGGTCCAATAGAATCAAAAACGTCCTTGAACAGATGACCTAGTGGACACAAGGAAGGCTTTAGCTGTTGAACCATTTTTTTTCAAATCCAAGAGAGACACTGGCACAAAACACTCAAAGACTGAATTACAGACTATTGGAGCTACAAGTTCGACAACAGAGAGCAGTGGCAGTCTCAGAGCAGTGACTTTATCCCTAAAGAATGATAAAAAGTGTAGATGAGGGCACAACAATATTTGCATTACATGGATTTACAAGAGACTTCAAAGTACCAATAAGCATCTGAGGTTTGTGGCAGTTTGTTAACACAAGATTTGATAGAAAACTACATTTGGCAGCTTTAACTTTTACCCTCTGATATTCGACAAGACTGTCTCTCGATATTTGCAGAGAAACCTGTAGACGGCCTTTTTTTCCATTTCCTCTCAGCGCATCTACATGCGCATCTGATCTCACGCGCATTCTCATTAAGCCAAGGCTGTGTTAGTTTTAAAGGAGCGACTGCATCCACAACCTCAGTGTGTCGTTGAAATGACAGCGCAGACCATCCAGTGTGGTGTTTTGCATTGAAGGCGCCAGAAAAAGAGACAGTCATAGAGTTCATTGTGCACACTCGGCATGCTGGGACACACAGACTAACAACACTTTGAGGCAGCGTTATAGAGAACAACACGGCATGGACTAATCACAACACGGCAGAGTGGTCCAAAAAGTGCATCTCCATCAAATTTACATCCAGACCAAAGGACAACATCAAGTCCAGGGTGGGTCCTTTCTTGTGTGTTAAGCCTGACATTGACTGGGAAAGTTAAACTTTCGCAGAGGCCTGGATTCACAACAGGCATGCATCTTAAAATCCCTGATAATCAGAAAAACCGGCCATAGTGCAGCAGTAGGCCTGTCAGGAGATGTCTGAAATCCTGAATAAAATCTTTATTGAACTTTGAAGGGCGATACACCAAAGCGCACAGGACTGGGGATCAAGGCTTACTGTAAAAGTCTGAAGCTCAAAACTCAAAAACGAGTCTATCAGAACCTGCCGACAGTTGTAGCTGGATTTGTACACTGTTGCTAGCTTTCCACCTCTGCCAGTAATCCAAGGATAGCTCAGATAGAAACAGTCAGGTGGTAAAAGTTCTGAGAATGGGGAAGACTCACTGGCTTGGAGCCATGTCTCTGTGAGCAAGTTTCCTCGAAGTGAAGAGATCATTCATGAAAATTGTAGGCAGTTTAGAGGGTCCACAGCTCCAGTGTGAAAAGGATTTTGTTTGACGTCATACGCTCTCCAGACAGAGGCAGGCAACAATAAGGAGAGAATGGAAAACTATGGAAACTATGGGCTCAGTTGCAAGGCAACGCATGCAATGCGTGCAATGCATCAAAAAATGCAATGATTATGCCGGTGTTGATGACAGTAACTGTGTATTATTATATGCTAATCTAATTTCCATAACAAACCTTTTTCAATAGCGTGTGGCTTCTCAGAGCACACAGAGCTAAACGTAATGTCGGGATCTGCACATGAATATTTATAGAAGATTGTAAAAGATAAGAGAGAGAGAGAGAGAGAGAGAGAGAGAGAGAGGGAGAGGGAAGCTGGGTTAGTTTGGAAAAATGAGGCGTAAATATTTTAGCAAGGTGTGGCAAATCCAGGCAACTGCTCCACTGAGTCCTTTATTGGTTGATTTAGTTAGTGGTGATACGATCCGGCAGTCAAACAGTCAGGTTGGGGGTTCAACCTCTAGCCAATGTGCATTGCAATTGTATCCTTGAGCAAGACACTTTACCCTCCCGATCCCCTCGATCTATCATGCGTTTTAGTCTCCTGCTTATCCATGGATTTCAGGATGCTGAAAATGACAACTGTTGCCATAGCAAATAGCCTAACAATTTAACAAGATTGAATATTTGGTTTTGAATTATTAATTGCCATAGCGCAATTGTCCCCGTTGGAAAATGTGTCCTCTGCATTTGATCTGTACTTGTCATCAATGTCAGGTATTACGAAAGCTTGATGAATAATTGCCATGGTAACTTATAGTAATGCGGCCATGCTCTGAATGCAAAACTCTACTCAATAACTCTACTCAAGGCACTAATGTGAAAAAAAAACCCCAAAAAAACCAAAACAACTTTTTACTTAGTTTTCCTTTATGATTTATGTGTGTCAGATCAACAGAGTAATTCTGCACTATAGACCAGTTATGTATTATTAGAGTCAGTATTCATTCTAATATATGCCAACTTAAAGCCTTTCATAAATGTAATTATTTTTTTTTAGAATTTTTTTTTTCTAATGTAACAAGATGGTTACAAAACATGAAATCTGGTTCACGAATAGTCTCTTGCTATTTTTTTTTCAATCTTTAAAAGAGAACCCCAGCCCTCTTTTCCATTATCAGCTGTTTGTAAATAGATTTTGGCTCAGTCTGCGGATCGTTATTCCAGGCAATCTAACATGAGTGTTTTGAGTGAATCAGTTTGGAGAGGAACTATGCACTTTGCCGCTTAAAGGACAATTACTTCAGTAGAAAAAATGGTCCATTCAGAATTACATAATTGTAGCAGTTTTTGCTACTGTTTTATTTTTTGCTACAGTTTTATGCTACTATTAGCTTAATGCTGTCTGCAAATAACTGTTATGAAGTGCGTAGTCTACCAAGCTACAGCATATGTCCCCCAATTTGAGCTAATTAGCAACTAGAGAAGACGTAGCCCTATTAATTATGTTGAACATCACTTCAGGCCTGGTCCAAAGGTCAAACAAGTGGATCCAGTCACAGGTACACAATGAGGTGACTGGAAATTTCAGGAGTGCAGTTATTAATTTGCACTTTAGTAGATGTGTAAGGATTTAACAGAAGCTAGGCCAGAAAATGCTTCTTCTTTCATCAGTCCATAAAGCATGGCATTGTGCAGACTGTATTACAAATACATGAAAATACACACAGATACCAAAGAAAAGAATAGTGCCTTTCCAAAGACACACAGGAGGATGGAGAGGGCACTCAGAAACAGACACAACAGGCAAACTGAACAAACTAGAGGACAATGTTTTATTTAAACTTAAAGGTACACAGGTGAACAGGTACACAGGTACACAGGTACACTGGTACACAGGTACACAGGGACACTGGTACACAAGTAAACAGGTACACAGGGACACTGGTACAAAGGGACACAGGTAGACAGGTTCACTGGTACACTGCATAACTTCTGGTGGAGGGTCTGACACCTGGTTGTCTTCTATGTGCTTGACCTTCAAGGAATGTTCTAGAATCTGGAATTAAATGACACAAACAATATACTTTTCAAGGTGTTTTCATTAAAAACAACAACAATAAGGGCAAAGACCATCAGCAGGTTCTGTCCAGAAGACCTGAGGCTCCAGGCCAAGCTATAGGAGCTATAGTACAACTTTAAGGTTTTCTGTTTTCCGAGTGAAACGGGTGCACTAAATTATTCATATATAGCCACATTGATATTCAGGATCTCAAAATATGCTATATATTATTCCTGACCCTGATTCTGCATGACCTTATGAAGGGTCTCATTAACTAGGCAAAGTAAACATCATGAATAATGTCTAAAAACAGGCAGATCTGAAGAGCTCACTTGTTAAAAGGATCCGCTCTTCATTGCAGTGCAAGAAGGAGAAAGACCAACTCTTTTAGACATGTCTTGGTGTCTGAACACAGCCCTGTCCACAGCCCGCTACAGCCCTGAGGTCAAAGTTCAACACAGTCATCTCTATTCAGTGTTCTCTCCAGTTGACAAGACACAACCTCTGTGATTTCCTGACCCTTTCCCCATGTACTATATTATGGTCAGAAGGAGCACTCTAGACAAACCATATGGACAAACAGAAAGACTAATAGCTATATGCTTAAGTGCATATGCCATCATAAAAGCTACATGCAGCTAACTCACACCATGTCATGCTAAATAGTATATGGTCAAAATCCATCTTCTCTATAACAGTCACTTTAGCTGAGAGCGATTGTACTGAAAATTATGTATGTAACTTTGCATCATTCCATAGAAATAGAAAGTTAATATCATATTTTGGAACATTCTCCCTGGAGATAGATGCATTTTATACTATGGATGTTTATCCCCAAAGGAACAACATTTTCATGGAAATAGCAGGAAGAAGCCCTCCTCCAGGTCAAATAAGAGTTTGTGGAGGTGCAAGCCCACTCACAGTAAGGAGTGGAATGAACACAACAAAAATGAAAAAAAAAATGCTTTTCTTTTAGTTATGCATTTGTTCTACGTACATCTTAACATTAGTATTTTCTTGGTCAGTCATCTCTGGAGAGGGAGATGGACTATCCATGTAGGATCACTGAAATGTGTGCAAATTCTTTTAAAAACATCTTCAGATATGTCTTCCATATAAACATAATTTTGGCTCAAGAAGTCAATTTTGCTGTACAATGACCAAATAGGTTAATATGTTTTTTCTATCTAGATCTTGTGAAACTAGACAGACAAATTTGACACTTAAAAACTATTGTATAAAGACTCTTTATACTTGTCAATGTGTCACCTCGTCTTTTTGAGCACAAAATTTGAATGCTGTTTTTCTCTTTCTCATGTGACTGCCGAGTGCTATTTTTGCAAAGGTTTTCACATATTTCACACAATTTTCAAACTCTTTTCACGGCATTGATTCACACAAGCCTCATACAGTGTGGTTAGAAACAATATTTTTTTTTAAGTAAATGATCTGTTTCTCATAGTTATGCTTACTCTTAACTGGATTTGATGGAACTGGTACTGACCAAAGTGCAAAAGAAAAAAATACTGACATTTATTTGTGTATTTTTAATACAAATAAAATAAATGAAATGTTTAAGTTTCAAATACAGAAACTCTAAGACCTAACACCCCACACCATGAGTTGTAGACACTAATAGATTATCATTGATTTAAATCCTGGCTGTGACCACAAACAGAGGCCCCCTTGGGTAAATTAATTTAAATCACAGTCAGACTTCTGCCACAAGGGGGCTCCTTTCTTAGGGCTGAGACCTGTGAAATAGTCAGATACTGGATCACATGTTTATCCACTCAACATGATGTTTAATGCGCTCAATAAAGTGTTTTGAATGACCAGCATAGATGATTAATGCTGACTAACTATTTGTATGTACTTGATTGTCTATGTGTACATAGTCATTGACGTCATTAGTATATTTTTTTTGTTTCTGTAGTCATACTGTTTCCCAATCCATTTATTTGACATTAGATCTATTATTTAATCTGTAGACTATGCACATTTTCTAGTGGAGGGTAGACCACCTGCTTGTCTCCATAGAGTTATTGATTTGCCTGAATGTTCCACAATATGGCATATTTCTAAGGACAGCTGACTAGAAATGTTACATAGTGCAGCTTAGCATAGTGCATTCAAAATGAAATATTATTACAGAAGAGATCATCTACATCCAAAGCAAACGTCTTTGCATGTTTTCACTTCATTCATCCATTCCTACATGTGTCGTCCTCCACATCCTCTTTATTATAGATGTCCATGTCTACCTTGATTGGACTTCCCCTCACAATGCCGTTCCTTTCTCCATAGATCTACAAAGACATGCCCCAGAGAATAATAAGCCATAGGTATGGTGCATTTACAATGAAAAGAAAATACATTCAAAATAGTATTTTACTGTAAGGACAGACAAATTGCACTTGCATGCTGCACTCTGTTTTTACTGGGTGGGCCTTGTGGTAGCAGTTACTCTATACATACAGCATTATTATTATTATTATTATTATTATTATTATTATTATTGTTATTATTGTTATTATTATTATTATTATTATTATATTATTATAATGTGTACTAGTTTTTGAGCTTTCTTATGCCCTACCAACTGAGCCCATTCCATGTAGTCTGCAATGTTGAGATGTTTTATTTCTGTACTGGCTCACCTGTTGTCAGGCACTGAAGTTCTCAATGTACTTATCCATTCCCATTTTTGATGGAACCAATATGGCCGCATCACTCCATCCCTTCCCTTGTATGACGTTTTGATTTACACTGGTCGATAACAAAACAATATGAAGTGAAGCTTGACTAAATTTAAAGACCACTCAGTCCAGTGGTGAAAAGTAAGTACAAAAGTACTGTATGTAAGTAAAATTTGTTGGTATCTGTATTTTATTTTAGTATGTTTTACAGGGAATAGATTTTAATTTTACTCCACGATATTTCTTATCTGGACTGATGTATCATTTGACACTGAAATAGTTTTCAGAATCTGTGTGAATTAATTTTACTTTTTTACTCTAAAAGAACATTTTAAAAAGTTTTCTTCAGTACTTTTGCTTCAGTAGTTTTTATGTGATACTTTTGCCCCTGTAACTATATCTTTACTTCTTCCACCACTGACTCAGACAAAATGGATTCAAACAAGAACAAGATGCAACAATAATGTGCTAAAAAAACATGACTGTAATGGGAATACACCAAAACAACACTTTAGATACATGCCCCACAAGTGCTTTGTGCCCAGCAACCATTATCTTGGTCCAGTCACTTTTATACCCTGTTAATAATGCCCCAGCAGGTTGTGTCCTTATTCACATGCCTGTTGTTTTGCAAACTATTTAGCTCTGCTCTAATAGAATCAAGTCTGACTCAATCAAAACTTCCTGATCACTAATGTCCTGCTCCACCATCTGTAACATATTAGAAACTTCATATGAAATACTGTAAATGTCAACTGAAGTCATCTTTTGAAGGTTGTGTTGAATGCATAAACTTTGAGCTTATGATAACAGCTAACAGGAATATGCCACCTGTTCTGAGATAAAAAACAAACACGTTACCAGACAAAGCCAGAAATGCCCACAATTCCTTTTCACAACACATTTGTACTTTGGGCTTTTCGGCATTCATGTCACTTATGCACAAAGACTCAGGTGTTTTGAAATATCACACTCATACCACAAACAATTCTAATTATTTCCTGATTTTAGGTTATATAGGCTATTATGTAAACATATGTATTTCTTATATATCAAAAAATAATAATCTGGTATATGATACAAAAGCATTTATGAGTGGAGATAGGGCAAGAAGGCTATTTGGTCTGCCTCAGTCTGTCACAGCACCGAAGCACTCTACAAGCAACATATAGGCTATTTGCTGTTATGGGTCAATTATCTCTCTCCCCTCTCTCTCTCTCTCTCTCTCTCTCTCTCTCTCTCTCTCTCTCTCTGACTGTCTCCTTTCCCCCTCTCTCTTTCTTTACTCCCTCTCTCTCGCTTCCTTTATTCCCTCTCCATCTCATTACTCTCTCTCTCTCTCTGTCTCTCTCTCTGTCTATCTCTCTCTCTCTCTCCTCTCTTTCATTTACTTCCTCTCTCTCCTGATCCTTCTCACTCTCTCCTCTCTCCCCTGTAGTTCCTTTCAGCCTCGTGTATTAGGATGCTTCAGTGTGAGCCTGGAGCTGCAGAGTCACTTACGTACGGACTGCCGCTGGTGTTCCCGCTGTCTCTGCCCTGCGTATCATGATTTTCCTTTCACGCACAAGTGCAAATAGAATACTGTGCTTCTGCTTAGCTGTACAACCTGCTTTACATCCTATGACTTTGAGCGCAAACTTGGCACACTAAAAGACAAAAGGTAAGCTACTGTTGATGTTTTGTTGTCATTTCTTTCTTATTTGGAATGCTGCCAACTGAAGTGCTTATGCATAATACGCCTTCACTTTTATGCATCACCCTCCAAACTTATTAATGTATGTTGAGGCATCAGCACAATCTGTCACCACATTGCAAAATGTTTCTCTTCTGTTTATTCAATTTACTTTTAACTTGTTGAAGTATCCTCCTCAGGGAATGAATTAAGTACTTATCTATCTGTTTACCATAATGAAAAGGCTGACAATGGCTTTATGCAAAAATGTGTATAGATGAGAGCTGAGTGATATGGTAAGCGTAGCATGATTCATTATTTACAATTTGATTGTATGTTTTTTCTAATTAAAAACAGATAAAATGACTTTCATGACCATAAACAAGACAGACTTTTAATCAGTAAAATTTAACCCAAAAACTTTTTTTTCTCTCTCTAAAGCCCAAACTGTTCTCCAAACCATATACTTTTTAAATACAGGGGTTAACCTCTCAATGAAATGACCCAAGCTAATAAAAAATAATAAAATGTGATTACATTTGTCAGTAGAAAAAAAGCTAATCAAACATTAAGTATTTTCACACAAACACAAAATGACATCAATACTCTTGTGACTGTTTCTGATCCTGACTAGTCTTAGTGATGTCTCTCATGGACCTAAAAAGACAGCACAGATTTATGTAAGAAAGTCCATCTGAGCACAGCACCACTCTACTCTCACAATATGATCTGTGTATCCTGTGTATCCTGGGATATTTTAGGAACATTTATCCCATTCACCTAGATAGGCTTATAAAAAGACACAAATGTCAAACTTTAATACATTACACAGTCCAACATTAAAATAAAAACTGAATGATAAAAGTTCACTCAGAGGAAAAAGGTAAGTGAGTGATTTAAAGTTTGACTGTAACTCAGCAGTGCTTCTTGTGCATAGCACTGTTATGTGTTTGGAATCATCTCCATCAGTTATTGCATCTGTCATCCACATCTCTGCTTCCATTAAGTAATGATCTCTGAACAGCAGCTCGGATGTTCAGTTTAGTACATATGTGTAAAATATTTTTTTTAAAACCTTATTATTGGTTTATTATTAATACCCCTTATTGGACCACTGGATGCCTTGGATTTTGCCCCTCTTTGTGATGCAAGCCTCCGGCTCAGTGTGGAGAAGGTGCTGCTCTGGTGGGGCTTGTCATCTGGCTCTCTTTGTGTTACAGAAGCTAGTATGTCTGATAAGGTTCTGATCATGCAGACTGTTTAAAGGCACTGTTAAAGGTGTGTGTGGATGAAAGAACTGTCCAGCAGAGCTTTGGTGTTCCATTAAATGTGTAGATACCTTGGGGTATACCTTTTACAATTATATGTGTACATTCAAAAATGCCATTGTCTTAGCACATTATGCACTGTAAAGGACCAAAACAAACAATACCCTAAAATATTTATTTTTTCTGTTGATAATTTAACATGTAATCTTGCTATGAATATATAATTTAACATTTAATTTTGCTATGAATGTATAATTGTTTTTTTCAAATAATCTCCTGGTAGATAAGAAATATATTTGCCCATTTACATGTGAGTTTGACAACTAGCCATATGCAGTTCCATCTAATAGATTAATACCACAACTCCATTGGAAAATTTACACTGTTAAATTAAAGAACCTTTGCTGTGTCCACTGCATGTATTGGTGCACTCAGTACTAACTACATTCATTACGTCTGACTTAACATAAGACCAGCTGGTGCATACAGGGCCTCTGTGGTCAATATCTTACACAGGGATTATATCTGCTGCAAAAAGGGAAAAGCGCAGTTGTAAATAATTGACTTAAAACTTTATTTTTTTTGCTAAACTTATGTAGAGGTCACATAAACCCCATCTACTGTCGCACTGCGAAGTGAAGCAACTGCAGTCTTTCTTATGACATAAGGCACACTTTATCTACCAAGAGCAAGACAAAAACAACCAGTGCTTTAATTGATGGAGATCCACAGAGACAAGAAATACTCAGAATTAGAGCAGAACTTACAGTGGACTAGTGCCTCTCTTCACTTGGGCTGATACAATCTCTAATGTACAACATGTACGTGTTGTTAGATAATGCTTTTCTTGTAATTAAGAGCTATGTGAGTTGTGAGCCAAGGTAAGATGTCAAGGCAAGGCAAGTTTATTTGTATAGCACAATTTGTACACAAGGTAATTCAAAGTGCTTTACAGAATAAGAAAGACATTAAAATCACAATACAACAAATCACAACATAAAGAATCACAAATAATCATCATAAAGTTAACATTAAAGGAGAAGAGTGCAGAATAAAACCAAGTGAATATGGGTATGAGCAAAATTCCTCTCTAATGCTTTAAAAATATTATATTATTAAAACTACTATTTTTTAATTACTACAAATGGTACAGAATCAGAATGCTTGGACAAAATAGTATTTGAAACAGAGTAGCCTTGGTTTATCTGTTTGTTTTGTGTCTTGTACAGAGTGTCTTGCTTAGAGGATAAGAAAAGTTTGTGTGAAACCTCAGTTTTGAAAAAGTTTGTGTGAAAGCTTGTTGTTTTGACCCACGACTCAAGGGCAGAGAAGAGTGTAGATGTCCATAGACCCTCCTGCTGAGTGTGGGCTGACTCCTGAGCCCATCGAAAAACTTTATATGGGCTAAAATACAATTTCAACAGCACAGTTTTGGTTATAAAGAATATTTGTGAAAGTATAACAATTATAAATGATCTACCTTCAGGCCACTCAAAGCCCTTAACATCAAGGAACCCACTCATATTCACACATCCAACAGTGTACGCAGACACTGGGGGTGAGGTGGGTTAAGTGTCTTGCCCAAAGACACAGTGAGACCTGTGGGCATTAAAATAGCAACCTTTGGGTTAGTGGATCTTATCGCTCTACCAACAATGTTTATGTCGGAAGTAGTGTTGACACGATACTAAAATTTCAAACACATTTTGATACTAAGGAACAGACTTGATACTCAATACCAATCACCACAATGATGATAAAAAACACTCTTTATTTAGACAATAGAATGAGTTTCAACATTAGATCATAGTACTTTCTTATATATTACCATGTAGTCTAGCTGTGTAATCCCTCAGTCGTCCAGGTAGTTTCCATCGTGGTCCATGGGCGTATACTAGTCTGTGTGGTATTATATTTGTTCTGATGCAGCTCAAGATCATTCTAAAGCTATTCAAGAAAGGTTTATTTCTGTCCTGTGAATGTGACTTTTTTTAGTATCGATACCTGCTCAAATGAGTTTCAATCAGTACTAGTTGTAGTATTGATTAGCATCTGATTTCCGATACTTTTGACAATCCTAGTCGCTAGTGGGATTTGAACCAATAACGATTTTTATTTTGTTTTTCTTTATTAATATAGAATTGTAGTTAAATTATAAACAAGCCATTGCTATTTATATTCAAAAAGGGCTTCTGTTTTATTTTTAGATAGACTAAAAAGCTCACTTCACTCACTGAAATTATATGCTTCCACTGAGAAAGCAGTCACCATGAAATATACAACTAAGAAAAGAAGTTAAGAAAACAACAGTCCAACGTAGTTAACAAACAAGATGCAAAATGGAACACTATCTGAAAAGAAAGTTGAATGACACCTTATTGTCTACATGTGACACATCATCGTCACATTGGCAGTGTGTCCATCAGCAGCTGTTAGTTTTTGTCAAATGCATTAGAGAGAGCAGTTTGCCTGTCATTGCTGTTCAACGCTTTGCTATGACTTATTATGACCATCTGAACTGGACACTGCCTCACACACACACACACACACAAACACACACACACACACACACGCACGCGCACACACACACACACACACACACACACACACACACACACACACACACACACACACAAGCACAACGCAACACTGTGATTCACTCAGTTTGTGACATCTGCCTTTCAAAACCAGTGTTTAAACCAGTGCAGTTTAAAATACAGTAGTTCTCACAGTGTGATATCAGTTTGTTTTTTTGTTGTTTTTTTCAGCCAAAATGATATCCAGGGTTTGCCTCGCCACTGTGGCTGATAGGGTTGTCAAAAATAGTAAAAATCAGATATTGATCATTTCTAAAACTAGTATAGAAACTAGATACTAATTTGAACAAGTGTTAATACTAAAAAGTCACATTTACTGGACAGAAATGAACCTTTCCTGAATAGCTTTAGAATGATCTTGAGTTGTTTCAGAGCATGGACCACTACGACTATGAACACGGACGATATAAGGCCACATGGTAATATAAAAGAAAGTACTAGTATTTAAAGGTCCTGTATTACTCTTGTAAGCTTTTAGCCAGGTTATAATGTTGTTACCTCATCAAAAACATATCTGGAGTTGTGTTTTGTTTCATTCACTCATGCTTGAGTAACCCTTTATTGGTCTGTTTACATCTCCAGAACTCAAAATGCTCTGTTCCACCTTGTGATGTCATGTAGTTTTCAAGTTAACAGTTACCTCTTACCTTTTGTTTAGCTGAGATTGGAAAGTCCAGGAATAAAATCACCCAGATGATTCTAGTGAAGGTGTATGGAGTTTAAAAGCACAGGGGACCACTTTCTGTATTAACAGATAACATCACAAGGTGGAACACAGTGTTTTCTCTTTTAGGCTGAAGAACTCAGCCTAAAAGGGTTACAGGGTTTGTGTGTTAAACGTGCGTGAATGTCTGTGATGAGGAAACAATATTTTAACATAGATCAGGAAATAGGGTAATATGGACCTAATTGCTCTTCTTTTTAAATTTTTTTACAAATTAGTCGGTTCAAAAAGACAAAACTGAGACAAATCCTCCAATATATCCAAAGGCTGGATTTCAGATGATATCACAACATTCTATATAGGCCAATAAAATTTAATATAGATGGGGAACAGCTAAAATAAATATTGTTAAAATACAGTTTTTTTTTGTTGTAACACAGTGAGTTACTGGGTCTAGTCACTGATAGAAATCATCAGGTTAAAAAAGTGTAAGTTTACTTTTTGGAAATTTCATGGCAAAGTACAATGTGATCGATAGGGAAATCTGACTCTTGCCCCCCATCTGAGAGTATGACAACATCACATTTTGAAATGTGAAAAACACCAATGCTGATTTCACCCATCACCCATCACTGGCTCACCTGTTGTTTTAGACTAATGGAGCTAAATGGATGTTGAGCCTGT
>KN486299.1:47621-70610 GCA_000787095.1 Periophthalmodon schlosseri | reverse complement strand
TAGGCCACTCTCAGTCTCTGTAGGCCACTCTCAGACTCTGTAGACCACTCTCAGTGTCTGTAGGCCACTCACAGTCTCTGTAGGCCACTCTCAGTGTCTGTAGACCACTCTCAGTGTCTGTAGGCCACTCACAGTCTCTGTAGGCCACTCTCAGACTCTGTATATATATGTGTTACAGTTGACCCACAGATGTGCAGTGCAGAGGGAGGTGTAGCTCTCTCTAAACAAACTTTAACTCCAGCAGAACAGGGACAGTACATGGGCCTGTGAGAACGACATACGGCGCTAGAGAAACATGTCCTCATCATCTGTCAGGATATGATTCATTAAATAAATACTGACTGCACTGAAACACATTATATACAATATGGAATGTGAATGACACATGGACAAAAAGAGGCTGGGGAAGCTTAGAAATAATATTTGGAACTAAATCTGGGAACTCTTCAATATCGGGGCGATACGATACGAAACAAATCAATCAACCAAATTTAGAGTAACAAAAACTTAGCATTGTAACCATAGCAAATAACAATTGAAAACAAAAATATGAAATGCTGAAAGGTGAAAAGTGCTCAAAATGGCGCCGGAGTCCGAAGACCAGAACGAGCAGCGACGCATAGGCCGCTCTGTTCCTATTTGAAACCGCAACAAGTCCCATTATGTCTGTTAGGTTAAATATTTCAAGTCTTTACATAAGAACATTCGATTTTAAGAGCCAGAACAAGCCCTTCTTCCACTTCAAGACCACATCGCTTCCGCAGCATCGTGTAGCAGTGCAACAGTATAAGGCCTGTATCGATATGCACAGCCGACACCTGATCCGCTCATTCATTTATGCAGCGACTCCACAGGGTTCGCCGTCCCCCGGGTCAAAACGCCGGTCACGCTCACTGTCGCACAGAGTCAGTGCCCTCAAGCGGAAAGGTGGAACTAGGCTAATGCTGATGCTAGCTGCTGTTGGGGTCAATACAACAGGTTGAAAGGCAGTAGATTTATCATAACGAGCATGAAATCACGTAGCGGTATGAGAGTAAGAATTTTAAAAGCGACGATATCTGATTTATATGCAATAAAAGTCTAAAAAATTACCGTATTTTCCGGGTTATAAGTCGCACTTTTTTCATAGTTTGGCCGGGGGTGCGACTTATACTCAGATGTGATTTATATGTGAAATATGTTTTTTTCTTCATTATTATGCATTTTTTAGCTGGTGCGACTTATACTCCGGTGCGACTTATACTCCAGAAAATACGGTATGTAATATTAATCACAATCCAGTGTAAATCAAAATGGAGAATGTCTGTGAGCTTAGCGGTTTATCGCTAGTATTAATGGCGTAATAATTTTTTGTCAATAAATAAATAAATAAAAAAATCTGGCTATATGTGTCTTTCTAATTTTGCAGTTAATAAAGTTTCAGAAAGACATTAAAAAAATGTGTCTGTACCTGATTTTTACTGTTTTTATGTGAAAAACTCGTGTCTTTAGCGGTTTGCAATGGTCCAGTTATTTCTCACTCTCCTAAAGCATTTCCAGCATCCAAATTATTCACTCCAATGAGTTTATGAGCATTAAAAATGTTTTGGATTGCAAACAAACTTTTACTTGTGTGTTGTAGCCTAAGAAAAACCATTGTGAGAATCGGTCCTGATATTTTTTATTGACTGAAGATGTGCAACTCTAAACATTTTAGTTCAGAACTCAAGACCTGAGGCAAAGTTCACCCCTTAAAAGAGTTTATAAACATATTTCACAACTGTCAGCCAGAGTGTAGCTTTGCCGTCACGCTAACGCTAACAAACAACATGCTAACAGTGCACTTCCTGGTTCTCAGAGGATGAAATGATTTAAAGACAGCACACGCCGGTCTCATTTCTACCCTAAGAGCTGCTTAGTGCCGGGGCAATACGCACTTTTCTCAACTACGCGGAAAACAACGTGGTACCGCAACTTTGATTTGATTTTTTGGAAAGTCAGTGGGAAAAATGAATGGGAATTTTACTTCCGGAAGCCTGTGGTGAGCGGTCACTGTATTTACTCCAGCAAAAGCACACAAGTGAACGCTCCGCGGGTCATTCCCTTCACAATACGGCGCTCCTGGCAAACACCAGAAGAGACTTGTGTGTCTAAAAGCAGCTGATGTGTCCGAATGCGCCGTCACCTGCTTTTGTGCGGCTCTGGCTCCGCAGTGTGTAACCGTGACACAAAACACAGGAGGTGTGAATGGCCAATCGGGATCTAGAAGGCGAGGGACAAAAGCTGCCTAACAACAGCCCCATGCACACAGAGGATGACCACGGACAATACGGTACCACGTGACGCGGGAGAAGTTATGCAATGTTACTCCTATTATGCCATTATACACAACCACTTGACCTCGTAGCCCTCGGAAAGTAATGAGAGCAAACGAATGAATGGGCCCGATTAAAGTATCTATTTACAAACACAAAAGTTACATTTAATATTTATTAGGAATAGGCTCTGAGCACAGCGACACGCTAGCTAGCTCGCTGCGTCGCAAAGCTAACGGTCACTTTTAGTAAAATCGGAAAATATAAAATAAACAACCTATTAAAATTCAAATTCATTCAAATAAAGACTACGCGGTTATTTTTATACGTAGAATACTTCAGTTTGTGGCGGTGTTTGAATAGTTATAACGCCTAAATATTAGCATTAGCGTTAGCATTGAGACAAACATGTCTCTTTCTGTGTGAGTATTTTATTTGTGTAGGTTTTAACATGTTGTCAGTGACCCGCAGCTCCCTGTCCATTGCCTCATCTTTAAATATTTATTCATTTATCGTGACTCTGTTGTCAGTGACCCGCAGCTCCCTGTCCATTGCCTCATCTTTAAATATTTATTCATTTTATCGTGACTCGGTAAAAACCTCAGTGATATAACTGGACAGGGAGTAGTGACGCTAACAGTGAGGCTGCCGGGCGCTACTGTGCACAGAGCCTATTGTATCACAGGTCGATCCAACCAGCAGTACTCAGTTTCTAAATTAGGTTTTAGTAAAATATTATATGAAATGCCACAGTTTTTCTCACAAAATGTTGTTGAGAACATGTCAAATATAAAAGCTCTCAGCAGTGAAAGTCATTTTTGACCTTCTTCTTTTGCTGTATTTGTGTCTCTTGGTTTTAGAATATGTTTTGTTTTGGAGGAGGCAGATGAAACCATTGTTAAAGCTCTAATTAGTTCAGTGCATTCAAACGTCAGCTGCTTTTCCGCCTCACTCCGGTACAGCTCTGTCTCTGGGGCTGAGGTGCACTATAGAGTCAGGGTCTAAAACAAAACAACGCTGAATATATGAAGGCTATTCACTCTAATGTGGCTGAGAATATATTATGTGGTTCTGACATAGTATCTGAGTTTTAAATGTGGAAATGTGGAGTGTGACGGTTTTTTAATGCTTGGTTTGGTTGTACATGGGTTTAGATTTGGAGGTATTTTAATTGTTTGTTAACCTGCCCGGGGACTGCAGATGGAAACTAGCTTTAACTAAATCTGGTGTAAAGCATTTTCTTTTATGAGATTTATGTGTTTTCATATGGGCCTTGTTAAAATAAACCAATAAACTAAATAGAAGCTGAGACTGCGCTGCCAGTGGTTCTCAACCTAGAGGGCAGTGGAATGATTCCATGGGTTCCTCCAATGATATGGGGATTTTTTATTCAGTTATGCAATAGTTTTAAACAATAACCTGGCCAGTAAGGTGAATTCTCACTATATGTGTGAGTTCACAAACTCACAAATCCATCTCGTCCACCTCAGGCCTCTGCTCTGGCCCCTGTGGCTCAGAGAACAGACTTTAAAGTAGCTCTGCTTGTTACAAGTCCCTCCATGGCCCAGCACCAAAGAACATCTCCGACATGTTCGTGTGAAATGAACCATCTCACACTCTGAGGACCTGAGGGACCGGCCTCCTGCTGGTGCCCAGAGTCAGCCTGAAGATGTGAGACAGGCCTCTACTTTGACAATGTTTAAATTCAGGCTCAAAACGGTTCTGTTTAGCTGTGCATATGACTGAAAGGTTTTTATTCTGCACTCTTCTCTTTTAATGTAAATTTTATGATGATTATTTATGTTTTGATTTGTTTGTATTGAGGTTTTAATGTCTTTCTTGAACTGTAAACCACTTTGAATTGTGTTATAAACTAATAAACTTGCCTAGCCTCGTTCTTGCGATTGGGCTCAGGCCTCCGGGTGCGGGGAGACTGGACCAATCACAGGGCAGAAGCCAAGAGCGAAGCGCCCCAGACTAACCAAAAATGGGGACACCGACGGACCTATTTCAACCTATTTTAGCAGAAATACAGACAAAGAAAAACGTCTGTAGTTTGACACAGAGACAGAAATGCGCGAGAGGTGGAGAGAGAGAGACTGTCGAAAAATATACTTCCAGAAATGTATAATTTTTATTCCGAAATGTAATCCCACTAAAAAACGTTCTTGGATAAAGGATGTTCCGGTTCAGTGGGCCTATCGATGTCACAATAATCCTTCCAGCAGCCTTCTACACAGCGACCCTGCAACTATATCCACACTATACAGTTACATAGTCTGGCCTTCGCTCTTTGGTGCTGACGCCACGCTACAAACTCAACTTAAAATAACATCTCAAAACACCAAGTTCTGCTTCGGTCTTACCTTGACGAAAAGTTCAATTTCAGGATCTTGACTGTTAGTTGACATGATGCTTGTTCTGGTCACCGCCCACTAATCTGTCTGCTTTCTACATCTTTCAAAAATATAATGTAAAAAGTCTACGGTCTTTTCCCGCTCCTTTGGGTCTAACAGAGGCTGGTAAAGATCCGGGTGGTGCGCAGGTCTGCTCTGATTTACCTTTAGCACAGATGGTTAGTGGGGCTAGCTCTCAGTGACACTAAACAGGACCAAACAGGTGTCACTCTATGGGAGGGGGAGGAGCCGGAGCCCTCTCTCCCCCTCTGCTACTGCTGCATCAGTCAACAACCTCCTCTTCTCTCGTGGATTCATCGAGTTCAAGTGCAATTCTAAAGATGGAGCTGTTTGTAAATAGACACAGCAAGTAAAAGGCAGTAGTCAAATTTGGGTGAAGGTTCTATATTACGCGAAACTGACCGTGTTATAATGTTGTTACCTCATCAAAAACGTATCTGGAGTTGTGTTTTGTTTCATTCGCACATGTTTGAGTAACACTTTATTATTAGTCTGTCCATATCTCCACAGCTCAAAATGCTCTGTTCCACCTTGTGATGTCATGTAGTTGTACTTCTCAAGTCACATCCTTTTACTTTTAGCTCAGTAGAAACGGGCAAATCCACGGCTGAAATCATCCAAATGATTCTAGTGAAGGCGTGTGGAGTTTAAAACCACAGTGGAGCACTTCCTTATTACCACGTGATTCTAGTGAAGGCGTGTGGAGTTTAAAACCACAGTGGAGCACTTCCTGTATTACCACGTGACATCACAAGGTGGAACAGAGCGTTTCCTGTTTGAGAAAAGAACTCAGGGTTTGTGGGAATGAAACAAAACACAACTCCAGGTATGTTTTTGACGAGGAAACAACATTAGATCAGTTATGTGAATATCATTGTGAAATTTGGCTGCATTTTACAATCCACAAACAACAACAATGAGAATTTATCTGTTGTATTTGACCCATCGTGACTTCTAAACAAGTAACTACTTTGGGACCCACCAAATCTCGAGTTATTCAATGGAGGAAACTGAAGCACTTGAACGAACCCAGACACAGGGAGAACACGCAAACTCCACAAGCCTCATGCAGTTCAAAAATTCAACTAGAGAAACTTAAATGGCCCGTATTGCGCTATTTTCTGATCTGTGTTATAATGTTGTTTCCTCGTCAGGTTTAGGCTTCTTTTAGTTCTTCTCTCACGCGGAAAACACTCCGTTCCACCTTGCGATGTCATGCGGTAATACAGGAAGCGCGCCGCTGTGTTTTTAAACTCCGTGCACCTTCACTAGAATCATTCGGATGCCATGAGCTGGAATCGCCAACCTGTACTAAACAAAAGGTAAAAGGAGCTGTTAACTCGAAAACTACCGCTTCATGACATCACAAGGTGGAACGGAGCATTTTGAGGTTTGGAGATGTGGACAGACTAATAATAAAGGGCTACTCGAACATGTGCGAATGAAACAGAACACAATTCCAGGTATGTTTTTGACGAGGTAACAGCGTTATAACATGACTTAAAGCTCACAAGAGTCAATTTTGTGTAATATTGGACCTTTAACTACATTATGGGCCTGTCTATATTCACTACAATACAGCTACATCTCCCACACAGCCCCATCCAAAATGTGACTCTCCTTGTTACTATTTAAATACACGAGCAGCTGTTGCATTTATTTTTAATGGCAGTTTTTCACATGTTTGGTTTTGGCAGCATGTGGCAGGTTCTATTCCCCTCCATGGTGTATTTCTGGGTGAATTATTAATATTCTTGAATTTGGCACTGGCTAACTAGGACATTACAAAAATACCATATGAAAGATCAAGCTTAGGAGGATCTGCAAGAAATATGTGAACAAAATGACAGCAGAGGAGGAGACGGAGGCAGCAAATATTTCAAGCGGTTGCTATTTATAGAGCAGCCCCCTCTTCTGGCAGATGCGCAGACATGCAGCTAATTAGGAGGCTGCGGTTCAGAAGCGTCTCATTATGGCTGAGTTTCAGATATATCACAACATTATATAGGCCTATGAGATGATATGGAGACAGGCGAAAGTTCTTAATACTGTAATGATCTGATCTGATCTGATTTCGTGTTTAGTTCAGAGTTGACACCTTTTGTTGTCAATCCAACCTGTTGCTAACGCTAGCAGGAGCGACCTCGGGGAAAGAAGGCGCCTGATTTGTCTGTTATTAATGCTCATATCTTGATTTACGGACACAATAGAGAAATAAAAATACCAGGATCATGCAGTTAATATGAATATTTTAAGACCAAAATGACGAGCCTGTTTTTGCTTCGCGTGGAATGTCCCACAGTTTGGCATTAAACATATCGATCACCATGTCTGTGAAATCCAGATATGATCCATAGTAAAAGAAAAATTCAAATCTGTCAACTTTTTGTCCAGTTGACAGATTTTAATTTTTCGTTTAGTATCTATCACCACAGACACAAACATGCGACACCACCAGACCAAGTTGCAAGTCAGGTCTGTGGAGAGGTGAGCCCGCTTACAATAAGAATGGATTTTTCAATATTGTCACAGTTCCCAACGTGACCCGTTCCTAACCCGTGTGTTTTTGGTCTGAGGCGCAGTGGTGGAGAGTTCCTGCAGTATAAAAGGCCGACTTCCACCTCCTTTCTCTCTCTGCAGTTCATCCTCCGGTCCACCATGCCGCAGTCTTTTCTTTTGTTTTTGCACCTCACATATACAAAACGTTGTCTTACTGACTGCCGTTCGCACCACACGCCCCCACAGCACACAGTTCACATACACCGACAACAGAAACATAACGATTACCGTATTTTCCGGATTGTAAGTCACACTCTTTTTCATAGTTTGACCGGGGGTGCGACTTATACTCAGGTGCGATTTATATGTGAAATAAATGTTTTTTTCTTCATTATTATGCTTTTTTGGCTCGACTTATACTCAGGTGCGATTTATATGTGAAATAAATGTTTTTTTCTTCATTATTATGCATTTTTTGGCTGGTGCGACTTATACTCCAGTGCGACTTATACTCCAGAAAATACGGTACTGTTTTTAAAATAAAGGCCTTACAAGGGTTCAAACATTTCTGTCCGTGTCCTCCTCGTTCTTTTCCGTGGTCTATCGAGATGGGCCATAACAATATTTATTTTTTCAACAATTAAAACATTTATACTGAATAAGATATGTTTAGGAGGAGGCCCCGGAAAAGACCCAGGACACGGTGAAGGGACTGTGTCTCTCGACTGGCCTGGGAACGCCTTGGGGTCCCACCGGAGAAGCTGGAGGAAGTGTCTGGGGTGAGGGAAGTCTGGGAATCCCTGTTTAGACTGCTGCCCCCGCGACCCAGCCCAGAAAAAGCAAAAAAAAAAAATGGATGGATGGATAAGATATGTTTAATGCCATATATCGGAACATTCTAGGCAGGCAAAAACATCTCCATGGAGGAAAGCAGATGGTGGACTCCTCAGTCAGAAAAGTTGCATAGTGCACCTTCAAAGACAAAATTAACTTTCTTTTTTCTTTTTCAAAAATAACCTTTTGAAAACGTGAACTCTTTCCTAATTTTAGATCACACTACAAGTTTATTTTGGCCTTGGTTTTAGCTTGTGAACCTGAAATCACTCACTCGTCTGGCTAATCATTCACTCCCACATCAAACAGTGACAGACGTCCGTCTTTATGGGCAGAGCGGGAGGAAGTTTTTGTAAGAAACACATTCAATTTCAACATCTATTTTTCTATTCAAATAAAAAAAAATGTAACCTCAGAGTTTTCTTTGTGTTTTACGACTTAAAGAAGCAGGGATCATCAAAAGTAGGTTGTCCATCACTGTCTGTTAGAAGAGAACAGCGCTGTGTGAAATGTATCTACAAGGGACGACTTCAAAAACTCCCAGAATCCCTCACCTGCTCGTTAATCACTGATACCAGAACATTTAATACCAGATCACGTGACTGAATAAGGCTGAGGACGCACCAAAACTGAGACGGGGAAGAGGCTTTTAGCTGTTAAGTTTCACAAAAATGGAACACACTCCGAGGAAAAACAAAACTGATACGTTGGTGACACAATCGCAATTTAATAATCTGGTAACGAACTTTCAAACACACATCTGCTCCTGTTTTTAATGTTTTATAGGGACTTATGTACGTGTTGTTTTGTTTGTTTTTTCAGTTTGTATTGTATTTTAAACAGGGCGCCCAGGAAAAAGCCCTTGTATAAATGAATAAAAGAAGAAGAAGAAGAAGAAGAAGAAGAAGCAGAAGGAGAAGAAGAAGAAGAAGTAGAAAAGAAGTAGAAGTAGAAGAAGTAGAAGAAGAAGTAGAATAAGTAGTAGAAGTAGAAGAAGCAGAAGGAAAAGAAGAAGTAGAAGAAGTA
This sequence comes from Periophthalmodon schlosseri, assembly GCA_000787095.1. Classification (NCBI taxonomy): domain Eukaryota; kingdom Metazoa; phylum Chordata; class Actinopteri; order Gobiiformes; family Gobiidae; genus Periophthalmodon; species Periophthalmodon schlosseri. The sequence goes on along the minus strand of KN486299.1, from coordinate 61,540 downwards.
GAAGAAGAAGAAGAAGAAGTAGAAGAAGAAGAAGAAGTAGAAGAAGAAGAAGAAGTAGAAGAAGAAGAAGAAGTAGAAGAAGAAGAAGAAGGAGTAGAAGAAGAAGAAGAAGCAGAAGTAGAAGAAGAAGTAGAAAAGAAGTAGAAATAGAAGTAGAAGAAGAAGAATAGAAGCAGAAGCAGAAGAAGAAGAAGTGATATCGTTTGAACTAACTTTTATAGCACAATTGTTGAAGGTTAAACCATTGAGAAATCCACTCACGGCTGTTTCCTCAGGTGGTTAAACCAGGGAGGGTCAAGGAGGAGAAGGGGTCGAGTTTATCTGAAAAGTGATAGAATGCATCAAGATAGTCTATCTCTAGGTGACAAAATGTGTACTTCTGAACTCATTTTAAAAACACTACATTCACTCGTACAATTGAACCTAACAATATGGGGGTTTATAGCAGAAAATCCTGTCACATTATTGTCACAAATACGATTTTTTTGTTACGATTTTCATGACACCACAAAAGGCGATGTTCCCACCCGAGTTACTCCATGCAGATGTTATTGCTTTGCCTGGAATGTTCCACTGTATGGTATTAAACATATCTATCTCCATGGAAACAAGCAGATGACGTCACAGGCTAAGTTGCAGGCGCACAGTCTGTGGTTACTGATCAGATCTGTGAAGAGGTGAACCTGCTCACAATAAGAATTAGTGTTACTCAAGGTATTTTCTTTGAGTAAAATCATCTGAAATGCAAAATACATAAGTTTAAAGTCGTAATCTGGAACATTCCAGGCAAAACAATACGTTACATCTCCATCAACTGGAAGAGCCATCAAAAAAAAGTTACATAGTGGATCTTTAAAAGAGCCTGATCAACCACATACATTTCCTTGGAAAATTCTTATGATTACACTTAAAATATTTGACCTGTTTTGAAATAGTAATGTCTCATATCATTGGAAGATACAGTTATTCATATGAAAAAGTGAAAAAAAAAGTAGGTTGACCATCGCTATCTGTCAGAAGTGAACGACACTGTATAAAATGTATTTATAAGGCACTACTTCATAGACTGACTCAATATCTCACTTGTTTGTTGAACTTTCCTTCCCAAAAATGTAATACATTTCAAGGACATGCAAAACTGGACCCATTGGTGCCACTAATGCACTTTAATAATGTGGTGATAAACATTTATAATCACACCTGCTCCTGTTTTTAATGTTTTAAATGGACCCATGTAGTTCATTATTTTGTTTGTTTTTGTTTGTATTGCTTTGTATTTTAGCAGGGCGCTCATGAAAAAGAGAGCTTGGTATTCTCATTGGACTCTCCCTGTATAAATAAAGATAAAAAAAATAAATAAAATATATCAATATATTTAACATATTTTCACTTAATCTTAATTAAATAAGTGGGTGAATCCAAATTAGTCAAAACTACTTCAGATTGGAAGAACTACGAACTGCTGTCTCAACTTAATGCTATTCATGAATACAGGGGCGTCAGACTGGGGGGGTAAAGGGGACCGTTTACCCAGGGCCCAGTGCAGGGAAGGGCCCCTCACCAAGTCTGTAATGTGCATTTTTCATATAGAGATCATACAATGCGGGCCCGCCAAGATAGTTTTTACTCAGGCCCCAGAATTTTGCGCTACACCTCTGCATGAATTTGTGTATAATTACGGAAACAAACTAAATTCTGTTCACTTTTTGGATTTGGATTTAGTGTTGGCTGCTCAGCAAAGTGACCCTCGTGACATTTGAGAGCAGCTTTATCAGAAACAGGGGAACACACAATGGGATTTACTCAGGCATGAAGTCCGCCTTAGCTCTCTCTGGCTCTGCAGTCAGTGTGTTAATTATTACAAGACTGTTTAGATTCAACTCAATGACAAATACTCACACAGAGACCACTGTATAACAATATGGTTGAACACTGTGGGAAAATGTAAACCTGCATTTCTTTGATAAATATTGGAGTTGTGAAAGTTTTTAAAGGTAGGAACTGTGAAACTTTTCTGGTGCAGGGTCCGCCATCTGATTTTTTCCATGGAGATGTGATATCTTTGCCAGGAATGTTCCACAGTATGGCTTACACATATCTATCTCTATAAAGGCAAGTAGGTGAGTGAGACCACCGGGCCAAATAAAAGACAGGATCCGTGGAGGGGCGAATGTGTGAAGGCCACGATTTTTAAAAATTATTTTCATTCAAACTTTTTTTTTAATCTTTTTTTTTTCAAACCTCTACAGTCTAAAGTAAAAGCCAAAGTTAAATCTGTCAACTGGACAAAAAGTTGTAGGAGTGAAGACATTTCGCTGCTCATCCAAGCCGCTTCTTCAGTTCTCGTCAGATCACTGGTGGACACTGCCTTATTTATCTGAAGGGAGGGGCTACCGACACTGAAACTGTAAACAGCTATTGTTTACAGTTTCAGTCTTAATGGGCCTACATTCAGCTTTAATGGGCCAACTGGCTAGGTCTATTATTCTCTTTGTTTCCTTTGTTTCCTTTGTTAGCTTTGGGTCTGAGGATGGAGTTGTATATGGGGACAGGTGATTTCTAAGGCCCCATTCCTGTTTGTTGTCTTTACTAACAAAAATTGCTTCTTTAACTCCCCTCTCACACCATTTCTTTTCTCTGACTAAGATCTGTACTTCACTATCTTCAAAGGAGTGGTTAGTGGCTTTGAGATGGAGATTGACGGTGGACTGGGGTCCAGAGGAGCTCCTACAACTTTTTGTCCAGTTGACAGATTTAACTTTGGCTTTTACTATGGATCAGACCTGTATGACTGAGGGATTACACAGACTCCACAGTCTACTCACCCCAAAACATGCTATAGGCAAAATCCTCTAGCTATGGTGGTCCTGATCAAGCCTAGCTCAAAATTTGGAGCTGGGTCCCAATGTCCCCCCAGAAGCATTGAAGGATGAGTCAAATGCAGAGGACAAACTTTACCTATATGAGGTCGATAAAATGTACTTTAACCTGCGTAACATTCACACACCAGTGTACGCAGACACTCACTTCAAGAAGAAGAAGAAGAAGAAGAAGAAGAAGAAGAAGAAGAAGAAGTGCTATCGTTTGAACTAATAAACTAACTTGGGTTAAGTGTCTTGCCCAAGGACACCACGGCAACATTCATCTGTGGGAGCTGGAAGTGCAACACCAACCTGGGGGTCAGTGGATCTGACCGCTCAACCAATGATGTTTACATCAAGAGCAGGATTTTAACCACCAACCTTCAGATGAATGGACAAACATTCTATCAAGTGAGCTACTGTCACCCTTAGCTTACAACTAACAACTAAAGACAAGTCAGTCTGTCAAACTGTTCTTTGCTCCTTGTATTGTAAAATACACTGACTGGCCAAAAAAAAAAGTCGCCACCTGGATTTATCTAAGCAAATAGGTACGAGCCTCCTATTGGATAATTACTGCAGGTTCATCAACAGTCTGTGCTCAAAGAATGAGGTCAGCTGACCACCTGAACATACTGAATGACCAGGTTATTCCATCAATGGATTTGTTCTTCCCTGATGACACGGGCATATTCCCAGATGACGATGCCAGGATTCATCGGGCTCAAATTGTGAAAGAGTGGTTCAGGAGCACGAGACGTCATTTTCACACATGGATTGTCCACCACAGAGTCCAGACCTTAACCCCAATGAGAATCTTTGGGATGAGCTGGAGAAGGCTTTGGGCAGCGGTCAGACTCTACCATCATCAATGCAAGATCTTGGTGAAAAATGAAAGCGACACTGAATGGAAATAAATCTTGTGACATCGCAGAAGCTCCTCGAAACAACGCCACAGCGAATGCCGTAATCAAAGCTAAAGGCGTCCAGTGAAATATTAGAGTGTGTGACCTTTTTTTTGGTGGCGACTTTTTTTTTGGCCAGGCAGTGTACTTCACCAGGGGAACTAAATGGTAACTGGTCACATTTTTATATAGCGCTTTTCCACCTTCAAGACACACACATTCATAAACCAGTGCACGCAGACACTGGGGCTGAGATGGGTTAAGCGTCTTGCCCAAGAGCACAACAAGAGCATTCATCTGTGGGAGCTGGAATCGCACCGCCAGCCTATGAGAGTCAGCGGCTCTGACCACTCAACCAATGACGTTAATGTCGAGAGCGGGAACTGCCAACTTTCATCAACAGGCAAACGCTCTACCAACTGAGCCACTGTCGCCGTAGCAGCAGAACTGAAAGTGCAATGTTATGTTCCCCAGAAGCAGAATGTGCCACTTCTGAGCACTTCACTTCAGGGAGCCCCGGGGCCCGCGGCAGGTGTAAAAAAAACTGACAGCAGCACTTCAGGCAAAACTGTCAGAAGTTCAATCTAGATACATCCAGTTCTTAACGTGAGCAGGTTGTGTTCATATGACGCAATCCCATTCTAAAAGGAGACCGAGCTTATCAATTCAGGGCTGTGCAATTAATATAATCGTTATCAAATCGAAATCTAAGAGTTTTTAATTGTTAATGATAAGCTTGAAGTCTTTTTAATGGAGAGGTTTACAGCCAATCCTCTGTCAGTGAAAGTATGTGGTTTGGAGCAGAGTTCAAACTTTGGAGGAAGAGATTTGACTTTTTGGCATTAAACGGTAATGAGTAAAAGTGTAGTTGTGTTATTGAAATCAAACATTACCTCGGGGAAAATCACGGCTTATCATTAAGAGAAAATATATTAAAAAATATTCCCCCGATATTGCCCTGCTCGAAGTTAAACACAAAATACAAAAATGGACATAATCTGGTCATATTTATGTAGCACTTTTCTACCTTCAAGGCGCTCAAGACGCTTTACATCAAGGAACCACTCACCCATTCACATTCATTCACAGTGGGGGTGAGGTGGATTAAGTGTCTTGCCCGGTGGATCAGTGGCAAAATGTATTAACTTTTGAAATTGTTTGTCCAGCGCGACTGAGGGATTACTTAGATGTATGTCTTGCCCGGGGACAACACTGCAACGACATTATTCAGCTATGGGAGATGGGTTTGAACCTGTAAACGAGTCGATCTGCTCTTCCGCTCTACCAGTGACGTTTGTTACAGGAGCGAGATTTGAATCGTCAACCTTCAGATCTGAGGGCTTATACTTTACCAAATGAGCTACTGTAAGTTGAGCACAGCCAGATATTGCATGTACTTGTACTTCTGTCACAGTAGTTACTCTATCAACTTATCGTTCAATATATGGTAGAAAGAACAATACTTTTTGAGGCTTAATAAATACAGTGAGTACTTTTCCTATGTACTAGCAGGATTTTTTTCTTATTTGTGCAGTATACGCCTAACGTCTGAGCTGTAGTTGGTCAAATAATTCATATCTATAACACTTATTTACTTGTGCTACTGCTGGCCACATTTTTATACAGCACTTTTTCCACCATTTTTCCATTATTATTATTATAGGTAACTCCTTTACCTTGACAAACAGTGAGATGTCTGGCTGTGTGGGATCGGCCGGTGCAATGCTGCTCTCGTCCAGTGTGGTGTTCTCTAGAGTCTGGATGCTGTAGTCAACGGGGTCTTCAGCTTTAGGTTCTTCTGTGTGTGCGGTCACCAGTTCCTCCACAGCTTTGGTCTCCTCCCGGGCGGGCTCGACGGAGGCGGGAGGGTCTGCTGCCGAGGCCGAGGAGGCGGAGGACGTGGACGATCTTCTGGAGCTGGACCGGTCCTCCTCCTGTTTCTCCTCTTCATGATGCTCCTCTTTGTGTTCTTCACCGTCAACTATGGAATCAGGGATAGTGTTGGGTGATGGTAAATGGTCAAATTTCTGTTTACACACACATTCATAGACCGGTGTACGCAGACACCGGGGGCGAGGTGGGTTAAGTGTCTTGCCCAAGGACGCAACGACAGCGTTCATCTGTGGGAGCTGAAATTTCACCGCCAGCCTGTAGATCTGACCGCTCTACCGGTGATGTTTTATGTCGAGAACGGGATTCGAATCTCCAACCTCTACCAACTCAGCTTCTGTCGCCCAAAAAATGTATTTCACAATTTTCTAGAGCCCAGATCACAAATTTGGCTTGATCACTATTCATGAACATTACATAGTTTTATTGCGTTAAAGACGTAACAACAACTACAGTATCTGATTCTTTTGGGAGTTCACATTTCACTGTGATTGGTTAAAACTATCAGTCACTATCTGTATTTCACCGTAAACCTGCATTAAACAAAAAAAAAATCACAAAGAAGTCAACAAGAAGAAAGAAATCAGATCACATTTTGATTTTATAGTTATGTCGCCTGGTTCTATTTAGATGTGATTCTTCTGACAAACAAAGAAATGGCTGCTATTCTGCGTCTAATATCGACAGTGGTGGAAAATAACGAAGTAAAAGTAGTAAAGTACTGTACTTAAGAATACATTTTAGATATCCGTACTTTACTTAAGTACATTTTCAGTGGGTACAAAAGTAGTAAAGTACTGTACTTAAGAATACATTTTAGATATCCGTACTTTACTTAAGTACATTTTACAGTGGGTACTTTTTACTTCACTACATTTGAGAGCAGTATCTGTACTTTCTACTCCACTACATTTTTGAACAGGACTGAAAAGTAACAAGTACTTTTCATATGATTTGAGGGGTTATTTTGACCATGTTCGTGGAAACATCCTGACTAAAGTTTTTGAGTTCAAGCTTCGGTTTTGAGCAAACAAAAATAAATACACAAAATTCATAAGAAAAGTTAAGAAACTGATTCGTATTGATACTGTCGACCAAAATATGTCTCATTTTTTCAATCTATTTAACTACATTTAACACTTTACATTTACTTTTACTTGAGTAATTTTTCACCTCTGTATCTGCACTTTTACTAACAAAATTGAGTACTTCATCCACTGAATACAGACTCTACCTCCACCAAGTCAAACAAACACAATTTATGACACAATTTATTCAGATGTAACAATATCATATCTAAAGCTGCACTGTGTAACTTTTCCAGTGGAGCATATGGCTACTCCCTGTCTCCACTTTGATGTTATCGCTTCTGTTCCAAAGTATGACATTAAAACTACGAATCTACAATTTATCCATCAAGACAAGCAGGTGACACCACCAAGCCACATCTGTGGAGAGGAGAGTCAAGCTGTACGTTTTCCCCGGGTATTTTAAGCAATACAAATACCATGAATAAATGCATGTCGATGTAAGTTTTCAAGATGTTTACCATGGGGACACGTTAATCAGTTTTGTGCAGATACCAGAGCAAAAAAATACTCAAATAGAAAAAAATCTACTTAAGTAAAAGTATTAAAGTACTTGTTTAAAAATGTACTTAAGCTACAAACTGCGAACGTGTTTAAAATAAACCCCTCAGACTTTTCAGCGACAATAAAAAATACTTTTACTAAATACATTTTTTTTTACTTTAAAACGTAGTGGAGTAGAAAGTACAGATACCTTCTCTCAAATGTAGCGAAGTAAAAGTAAAAAGTATCCGCTTTAAAACTGACTTAAGTAAAGCACAGTTACCTAAATTTTTACTTAAGTGCAGTACTTAGTTACTTTCCAACACTGCACGTTACAAGTTACAGCACCTTTAAAAGAATCGGCAGCTCTCTTCGCTGATTTTGTTACTAAAGTGAACTCATCTTATTTCTTTACATAATCTGGCACAATGTACACGACTCTGCCAACTCCCGTGTTTCTCTTCGCAAAATTTGACATTTTTACAACCTTACCGTTCACCTCCTCAGGCGTAATTTCCAGCACCACCGTCTCTGTCTTCGCTCCCTCCCCATCATCATCAGAAGAAGATGATGAAGAAGAAGAGGAAGACCTGTCCCGGGGGGCTGTCCCTCTCTGGTCCCCGTCTTCGGACACGTGCACTTGGATGTCGCCGTACACGCGCTCAATCATTTCAACCGCGTTTTCGTATTTGGGGTCCGCTTTATCCGGGCCGTCCGATCTCTTCTCCACGTGCTCCTCCGTCACCAAGTCGTACTCGTTGTTCATTTTGTGAGATGTTTGCGCTTTGGAGAGCAGGGGTTTTGGAGAGGTCTGTGGTTAAATTGCGAGGGGGGACTCGGGCCAAGCGCTCCACTCCGGCGCTGACAAAGAGTGCGACTGGCTACAGAGTGACCTAGTGCGAGGGCAAATTCCAGCGTTAACTCATAAAAGAACTTTGATCCTTAAGTTAACAAGTGATAGAAGGAAAACGCTGCCTTCAAGGACACGGAAGAGGGTGGGAGAAAATAGAGGCAGATAAGAAACACGCTTTATCGGGTGTAAAAGTGAACCACTCAAATCCTCAACACTTTTTTGCAGCCTGCACTATTTAAACAGTGGCGGATGAAGTAATCAGTTTTGTTGCTTACGTAAAAGTAAAAGTATCACATAAAAAAATCTGCTTAAGTGAAAGTATTTAAGCACCCGTTTAAAAATGTACTTAAAGAGTAAAAAGTAAAAGTATTTCACACAACTGTTGTCCATTTGTTCAAGTGTTAACTGTAGTGATATTGATTTAAAAATGAGACATATTTTGGTCGACAGCTGCAATAGAAATAAATTTCTTCACTTTTCTTATGAGTTTTGTGTGTTTAGTTTTGTTTGCTCAAAGCTGAAGCCTGAACTCAAAAACTTTAGTCAGGATGTTACCGCGAACATGGTCAAAATAACCCCTCAAATCATATGAAAAGTACTTGTTACTTTTCAGTCCTGTTCAAAAATGTAGTGGAGTAGAAAGTACAGATACTGCTCTCAAATGTAGTGGAGTAAAAGTAAAAAGTATCCACTGTAAACTGTACTGAAGTAAAGTACAGATACCTAAAAATTCTACTTAAGTACAGTACTTTACTACTTGTACTTCGTTACCTTCCACCACTGTATTTAAATAGGATCTAACAAGACAAATAAGATAAAGAAACACGTAGGTAGGTTATAAGGACTCGTAATGGAAACCTACAAAATTAAACACTGGGATGAGCTAAATATTTGATTACACTACAAAATCTATATTAGAGCATTTTTCTTGAACTTTTGAACTTGAAATAGTCATTGGATTCATATTCTATTTACCCATGGCTTAACAATTAACAACATTAACAATTCAAAGGAAAACATGAGCTCTTTTGAATGGAAAAAGTTATCAAAATGTTGCGTTTACAGGACACTCAACCCCATGAATTCCATTGTTAAAGGACCAATATCACTCTATTTTCTGATCTATGCTGTTTTTTCCTCACCAAAAACAGACCTGGAGTTTTGTTTTGTTTCATTCACATGTTTAACACATAAACCTTGCATATTTAGGCTGAGTTCTTCTCTCAAACAGAAAACGCTCTGTTCCACCTTGTGATGTCATGTGGTAATACAGGAAGTGCTCCACTGTGTTTTTAAACTCCGCACACCTTCATTAGAATTATTTGGATGATTTCAGACCTGGAACTCTACTAAAACTCTACTAAACAAATGGTAAGAAGTAGCTGTTAGCTTGAAAACTACCGCTACATGACATCACGAGGTGGAACAGAGCATTTTGAGCTTTGGAGATGTAGACAGACTAATAATGAAGTGTTACTCAAACAAAACACAACTCCAGGTGTGTTTTTGAGGAGGTAACAGCGTTAGAACACGGCTTAAACCTCACAAGAATTCTGCTACGTTGGTAATTGTTTGCAGAAATCACCTTTTACTTCTTTGAGCAAATTTATAGTCTATAAAACGTGCATGATTAAATAAAACAGGCCTATTTGTAAGCTGTATTTCAATGTAATCTATTTATGACAGTGAGCCTATCTCCACTCTATTTTCACCTGGAGATAGGTCATGTACGTGCTTGGAAAAAAGACACAGAACGTTTGCGTTTGCAGTCTCCCGCTACCCAACGTACCGCACCGGCTTCCTGTTACACGCGACCTTTTGCGGACCGTTTCCCATTTAAAAGAGCAAGTATTTTGTTTTAAATTGTTAATCGCTATGGCAACGGTCCAAACCTTTCCTAATTCTGAAACCGCGTTCACTTCAAAAATAGCATTTCTTAGCTACGCGCAAGTTCACAAAAACACACACAGGCTCTAGTCAGTTTCACATATTTCCATTTATTTTTGTAAGACTCTCCGATTGCATTACAAGGCAAATATCTTATTAAATCTTGTTACATTTTTCAAATATCAATCTTTAAAATCCAACGTAACCAAATGAGAAAACCTATTCTAATATCTCATAGGAATTCTTTGAAAATACTGTATATTCTTCATAGATTTTTGATTCCATAAAACAACATCATAAAATCAACAATCTGAATATAAATACTTTTATGAATTTAAAGTTTGTAAAAAGTAGGTCACAGTGATGCTTGTCCTTTTTGGGTGCAAGTATTAGGCTAATAGGTAACAGGCTGAAATCAAAATTAGAAATCGAAAAACAACAGATATTGGTTCAAATTTTTACCGATTAAGAATCTACTTGAGTCTCTGTGATTGCGTATATCTTTTTGGCAAGAGGCACCTAACCTTTTAATTAACGTCTACGAACAAGTGCAAATAAGACGGGACCTATAAGCGTCCAACTACATCCCCCCTTTTCTCTCTGTATCATTCTAAATCTATATTAGTGCAAATCAGGGGAACAGCCCACTCTAGCCATGCTCAAAAGTCTTCTTATCCAAGCAACGACAAAACCTTTAAATCCCTAAGACGTAATACCGACCAACAGCAATTGCACTTTTCACGATTCACCAATGGATGGCGCTAGTTATGACTGTCAACATATGGACATTTATCTGTTTTGCTACTCTATAACAGAAGATACGGTTAGACACACGAACAATTACACACTTAAAACACATAATTTTAAAAGGCAAATGGTTAAAAAAGTACTTAAAATGACCTACACATCTACAAGCAGTATTCTGGCACATGTAGTGAGCGTTTTTTTTTTTTTTAAATAAGGTTCAAGTAACATTCAAAAGTAGTTATGTTAATGCAATATAAGTTAACAGTGTTTTCATAATTCCCATATTTGCTGATAAGAAAATATTTGATGAAGAAAACAAGACTCGCCTCTTTAAAGATCACATATTACGGGATAAGTATTTCAAATTTTCTAACTTCTACATTTTGAAAATATACTTTATAAACTGCACCTCTGTTTCCAATGCGGCATTTAGGCGTTGGGGCTCCCTCTGCTGTCAGCAACAGGAATGAACACAAGCGTATAGTAAACAAATGAAGCCATTATCCCTTTGAATGCTATGCTAATTCGTTGCTAATACAATTTGATTGTGGAATGACTCCGGTGATGGTTTATGGGCTTAAAAAAACATAAGAGAAGACCAGATTTTTACCTATGATGCAACAAAACTGGCGAAATGCGATAAACAGAGCATTTCTGAGCGCTCAAAAAAGACTCCAAAGATGGTTTTGGATTAACGGATTAATGAAACAAAATACAATGAAGCAAAAATGCAACTTCAGGTATGTTTTCGATGAGAGGACATTAATATAACAGCTCAAAAAGTGGTGTGGCCGACGGCGCAGGTTGGCAGCCTCGCTTCCATTAGTCTGCCCCAGGGCACCACCAAGTAAAGAGTGAATGGATAATGCACGAAATTGTAAAGTGACTTTGAGCATCTGGAAAACCGCTATATAAAACAAATGAATTATTATTATGTTGTTATGTTGTTTAGTATCGATTTAACACATTTGCATAGACTTGAAAATGACTGGCTCAAATCTATTTTTATAATTCTTCCATTAGGGAGTCCAATCTTGTTCATCAAATATTTATATGCACCAGAAAAGCAGGTGTTCTCTTTCCTATCTTTATATAGTGACCAGACGATAAGATGAATCCTATTTAGTGAAAACCACAGTCAAATAAAAGCCACTAGGAATTCAATGTAAAGGTTAACACTGCCCCAGAAGCAAGTCCTGACATTTCAATCACACATGTTAAAGGAGACGTTCTCAGCTATACATCGGCCTTTTAAAACTTTGGACACAGGCGTCGGTGTTTGTAGAAATCAGTTTTGGTCAGTGGAAAGACGTCTTCACAGTGAACGCTTGGTTTTGGGTCTAAAATGAGGAGTAACGGCTTTGCTACGTCGTGACAATGTTTTGTAGAATGAAGGCTTCAATGAGCCAATCAGGTCCATCGGGGAACATTTATCGTACTTGCGTATGGCAGTTCAAACCAAGTACCGTATTTTCCGGACTATAAGTCGCACTTTTTTTCATAGTTTGGCCGGGAGTGCGACTTATACTCAGATGCGATTTATATGTGAAATATATGTTTTTTTCTTCATTATTATGCACTTTTTGGCTGGTGCGACTTATACTCCAGTGCGACTCCAGTATACTCCGGAAAATATGGTATTTCGTTTTGGCTGTTAAGAAAAAAGGCAACCTGCTTGTCTCCGTGGAGATGTTATTTCTTTGCCTGGTATGTCCCACAGTACGGCATTAAACTATTCATGGATGCAAATAAGTGACACCAATAAGACACGTTACAGGTCAGATCTGTGTTTCTTTTAGCAGTTATTGAATAAATGCAAGATGTTATATGTCATACTGTGGAATATCGCTAGAAAAAGCAGTGACGTCTACACAGAGACAAGCAAAGGATGGAACCCTCCACCAGAAAAGTTACACAGTGAACCTTTAACATGCCTAAAAAGTCCAGGTAAGACTTCAAGATTAAAGGGCCCATATTACACTGTTTTCTGATCTATAACATCTCAAACATATCTGGAGTTGTGTGGAGTGTTTTGTTTCATTCACCCCGCATATTTACGCTGAGCTCTTCTCTCAAACAGAAAACACTCTGTTCCGCCTTGTGATGTCATGTGGTAACACAGGAAGTGCTCCACTGTGTTTTTAAACTCCACACACCTTCACTAGACTCATCTGGATGATTTCAGCCCGGGAATTTCCCATCTCTACTGAACAAAAGCCAAAAGGCACCTGTTAACTTGAAAACTATCACTTCATGACATCACAAGTTGGAACAGAGCATTTTGAGCTTTAAAGATGCAGACAGACTAATGATAAAGTGTTACTCAAACATGTGTGAATGAAACAAAACACAGCTCCAGGTGTGTTTTTGACGAGGTAATAGCGTTAGAACATGACTTAAACCTCACAAGAATCCATTTTGCGTAATATAGGATCTTTAAATTGCAATCAGATACGCAGTTCATGTTTCAATCCTCTCTTTTAATCTTAATACAACTGCCAGCCATGTTTAAAATGCGCACTTTGAACATAACCTTGTCTACAGCCAAAGTAACAGAAGCTAGTCACTATTCCAGATAAAGAAACAACACTAAAACACAATTTAAAGCATCAAAATAGTTGAGTTAACGTGTCTCCTTTAACCCAAAATGATTATACTGCCTTGGTTTTACGCTGGATTGTGAAAGCCTTGTTCAGTGAATGCTTCTGGGTAGTTGTATGGAGCAATATACGCTGCTCGTCTTTTTTCAGATTATTATTATATATGCCTTACGCTGACACAACCCCTATGAGTTTCCAAAAAGTGCAGGTATAAGTCCTCCTGCAGAAGCGGCTGAGACATCTCTTTACTTCCTCGTGGGAGCGCTGGCAACTGCTTAATCGTGACCTCTTTAATGTAGAAAATCAGAAAACCCACCACCATAACGATACTTATCATGGACCCGATGACAGGGGCGTAGGAGTAAGCGGGGGGTTTGGGCGGAGCGCTGGGCACCGGTGTCGGCGGGGCCTCGGACAGAAGATCTTTAACCCGGAAAAGGGAGCCGTTGTGGGGGAGAGGGCGCAGGGAGAGGATGTGGCACATGAGCGGGTACAGATCCACAGACTGCATCGAAGGCTGGACAAAATCCTGGCGGAAAGCGGGTCCACGGGCGACGAAGACTGGGTGCATGCTACGTAAGGAGTTGTTGTAGCCGTGGTTACCG
>KN486299.1:20678-42297 GCA_000787095.1 Periophthalmodon schlosseri | reverse complement strand
TAGTTCTACCTTTACGTTACGCAGCAAGACTGGACCGACCACAGGGCCGCATAGCGACATAGCGACACTGACAAACAAACTTTGGCCAATTTTAGCAGAAATATGAACTATTTTGTTACTTTGTTTTTGAAAGAAATGTAAAGGGGAGCCATTCCACACTGATAATGTAAAGAAGTGAAATCACGAGTGCTACACAATCGAAATATCAATGGCCTAAACACCTACACTCAATATGGCTGCTGTTTCACGTGAAAAACTAACTAAGGCTTTCTTTTCTTAAAGGGCTCGTATTACGCTATTTTCTGATCTGTTATAATGTTGTTTCTTCGTCAAAAACATACCTGGAGTTTTCTTTTGTTTCATTCACACATGTTTAACACACAAACTCTGCTCTGTACATTTAGGTTCTTCTCTCAAACAGAAAACACTCTGTTCCACTTTGTGATGTCATGTGGTAACACAGGAAGTGCTCCGCCGTGTTTTTAAATTCCACACACCTTCACTAGAATCATTTGGATAATTTCAGACCCGCAATTTCCAATCTCTACTGAACAAAAGGTAAAAGGTAGACTTTAACTTGAAAACTATCGCTTCATGACATCACAAGGTGGAATAGAGCGTTTTGAGCTTTGGGGATGTAGACAGACTAATAATCAAGGGTTACTCAAACATGTGTGAATGAAACATGTTTTTGAGGAGGTAACAACATTATAACATGGCTTAAACCTCACAAAAGCCCATTTTATGTAATATAGAAGCTTTAATTACAACTGCTCCAAGACAATCGCTCTGTATTTTTAGCCTAAAAAAGCTCTTGTGAAGCTATTAATAGATCTGCCGGAGGTTGAAGCTGCAAGATTTTTGGACTTTGAAGTGAAAATCAGCGTCTGTGTGTCTTACACTTACACATGAAGGGAGCAGTCCTGTTCTGCACAATGCTGTATCCCTCTTGTGCCTCTAGAAGAATGGGCATGATCCTGAGGTGGTGCTGGTAATGGTAACGCGCAGGGATGTCCTCTTTCTTATACACGGCCATGTAAGGGTTAGCGTCCAGGAGCTTGCTGTACACCTCCTCAAACTTCCCTACAGAGAGAAAACAGAGAAACCGTATGAGAAGATTTAAGATGGGGCCGTGTCGTTAAAGGGCTCATATTACGCTATTTTCTACGTTCTAATGTCGTTTCCTCGTCACAAACAGACCTGGAGTTGTGTTTTGGTTCATTCACACATGTTTAACAGACAAACCTCGCGTATTTAGGCTGAGTTCTGCTCTCAAACCGAAAACACTCTGTCCACCTGCTGCGTATTTAGGCTGAGTTCTGCTCTCAAACCGAAAACACTCTGTTCCACCTGCTGATGTCATGTGGTGATACAGGAAGTGCTCCACTGTGGTTTTAAACGCCATACACCTTCACTAGAATCATTTGGATAATTTCAGCCCTGGAATTGCCGATCTCCACCGAACTAAAGGTAAATGGTAGCTGTTAACTTGAAAACTACCGCTTCATGACATCACAAGGTGGAACAGAGCATTTTGAGCTTTGGAGATGTAGAAAGACTAATAATTAAGGGTTAACATGTGTGAATGAAACAAAGCACAACTCTGGGTATGTTTTTGATGAGGTAACAGCGTTATAACATAGATTTTTTGTGTAATAATGGACCTTTAAAATTTAAATGTGTACTGTGTAACTTTTGTAATGGAGGAAATGCATTTATTGAATAACAGGCGTTTTTAATTCTCAATAATACCTTGAAAAACATACATTCTTACTGTAAGCAGCGTCGCCTCTCCATGGAGATAGATACGCTTAATGTCATACTTTGGAACATTCCAAGAAAAGCAATAACAGGTCAGGTAACAGGTAAAATATTTTTAGCTGACAAATTCGCAAAAATAGATTTGAATTTTGGGACATTTTAAACTCCAGTTTTGTGAATTGTAGGATCGTATTCTGATTATGGTGACAAAAGGGTTTTTACATGCATTTCTATTATTTCTATTAATTGAGATGGGGGAGTCGTGTATTTCAAAAAATAAAATTAAAAACGTATCTATATAATGAGTGTGACGCTACAGTCTCAAATCAATATAAGTTATACAAAATTTAAGATCTTGCTTTGTAGGATCATATTCTGACAGATCTAAAGAGCTTTGGGTGTTTTGAAAGAGTTTATACATGCATTAGTATTATTTCTATTAATTGAGATGGGCGAGTTGTGTATTTCTAAAAATAAAATTAAAAACGTATCTATATAATGAGTGTGACGCTACAGTCTCAAATCGAGAATAATGCAATCTAAAGACCTTTGGGTGTCTTGAAAGGTTTTTTTTTTATATGCATTACTGTTATTTCTATTAACTGAGATGTGCGAGTTGTGTATTTCTAAAAATAAAATTAAAAACGTATCTATACGCTGACGCTACAGTCTCAAATCAATATAAGTTTTCATATAAAGCACAAAGTATAAAGTACCTTCGTTTGGGATTATTCCGACAACAGGACTCTTATCGACCCAAGTGTACAAGTCCCTGCTGACGTACTCATCCAGCTCCACGATCTTCTCATTGGACAGCTGCGTCATCCCGTGGTCACTGGTCACGATCAGGTTCAAATTCTCGTATAATCCGGCTTTCCTCAGCTCTTTCCTTAAAAACCCCAACTTCTTATCAACATCCGCGATTATTCCGTCCATGAGCGGGCTTTCCGGGCCCAGCAAGTGTCCGCTTTCATCCGGTTCTTCCCAATACAGGACGGCAAAATCCACCGCCTCCTCCTTCGGGGCCGAAAACCACTCGATAACTCTCTGTACTCTCGTCTCAAAGGGAACAGAGGCGTTGTAGGGGAGGTATTGATTGGGGTACGTCCCGTGGATTTTTACGTCCGACCCCGGCCACATGGCCGCTCCGCTCCTCCCTCCCGCCTTCTGAACAGACACCCAAAGAGGAACGGCGTCATCCCACCATCTCGGATCGTACATGCTGTCCGTTTCCATGGAGAAGGACAGGTTCAAGGCGGGGTCGTACATTTCGTTAGCTACGATGCCGTGCGTCTCGGCGTACAAACCGGTCACCAGGCTGTAATGGTTGGGAAAGGTTTTGGTGATGTAGATGTTTTCGACTTGCTCCACCTGGACTCCTTCTTTCATGAGGGCGTGAAAGTTGGTAGCGGGGACGCGGTTGATGTAGTCCCAGCGGAAGCCATCGAAGGAGACCAAAAGTAGTTTAGGGCGTGCTGACGTGCTGCCGTGTTCCTAGATAGTTAGATAGAGAGACAGACTTCAGATAAATAGACAAAAACAGCATGGACACTAAGAAGCCCCCCCATAAGGTAATATTTGCCCCCGTAGTCTAAAAGCAAGCTGAATATTGTCATAAATATACAGAAGTAACTATATTTAAAGGTCCTATATTACACAAAATAGACTCTTGTGAGCTTTAAGTCATGTTATAATGCTCTTAGCTCCTCAAAAACAAACCCAGAGCTGTGTGTTTGAGTAACCCTCGCAATTCCAGGGCTGAAATCATCCAAATGATTCTAGTGAAGGTGTGTGGAGTTTAAAAACACAGTGGACGTGACATCACAAAGTGGAACAGAGTGTTTTCTGTTTGAGAGAAGAGCTCAGCCTAAATACGCAGGGTTTGTGTGTTAAACATGTGCGAATGTAACAAAACTCCAGGTCTGTTTGTGATGAGGAAGCAACATTATAACATAGATCAGAAAAAAGCGTAATATGGGCCCTTTAAATTACATCAGCGGTGTTTTGAGCAGTAGACACAGTTTAAAAAAGCTGCAAATTGCGTTCGTTTATCCACGCAAACAAAAATGGATTTAAAAGTCGAACCTGAGGCGGCTGCGGGGGCAGGCTCACGGGCGAGACCAGGGGCAGGAGCAGAGCAGAGACGCAGAGGAGGGGAGGGAGCCAGCTCGGCCCCATGGCGACACACAGTGATGACGGTACACCTACGTTAAACGGAAACAACACGGGAGAAAAACAATAAGGTTTAACGATTTGACGATACATAGAGACGGGAGGCATTTTTGAACGACGGATAACAATATTACAAGAGATGGAGAGATGCAAAATTGGAATATTGAGAATACAAAGCGATATTTCTGCTTTTTTGTGGTAAATCGTGGAACTGGGCCTGTCACGATAACGCATTTTTACGTTCGATATATCGCTGAAGTAAATACAGATAAATGATAATATTGAAACTAATTCATGCCACTGACGCGACGACCCAAGAGCAGATTTAAACCACAAAAACTATTCTAAATCTACAATATTGTTACTAAATCATGAGCTGCAATAAATACATAGTAGAACGAAACACTTCAGTAGTAGTTTAAATCTGTAATGAGTCATACAAGTTATTAATTCAACCTTTAACAGCTTAAATCTTATCATACAGCCAAAAAAATAACCAAAAATTCCAGCTATATGTTATTTTTATCAGTATAGGCCAAAGGATATGGACAATTACGTTTATGTTTTTACTATTACTCTATTTTAAGAGTTGCATCTAACCAGGACAAAGCTGCAGACACAGTGAGAACATGCAAACACACAGTAGTGATGCGATTTGAACGGTTGGATCAGGATCTCAAAAGAACCGAATCTTTTTCTTTCTAATTCGTATGCATTTTTACACTGATTAACACTGAACCAACACAAGAATCAGAGCAGGAGCAGAGCAGACGACACGAGTGAGCGCAAAAAAAACACAAAAAACCCAACATATTTGGTATAACAGTTAAAATGATTATTGCAGTGAAACGTTTTATTTAAATCATGCATAATTCCAAAGGGTAAACACACTCCCACTCTCAGTTTGAACCGTTTTAAACACATCTGAGGAAGGCTGTCACAGTAACAAATTTTGAGGAATGATACATAGCGAGAGAAATACTGCGATAAACGATAATATTGAAACTATTTTATGCCGCTGACACAAAAACAGTAATGCGAGATAATCCGTATGAGCCACTTTTGAATAGATGGCATCATTATGTGGCACGAGCTGCGACAAATAAATAACAAAATGGAGCAATCAAGTCTCCACAGCTCAAATCTTATCAAAAATACAACAAAAATACAACAAAAATACAAAAAAAAACTAAACGAGTCATATAAATAAACAGTAAAACAGCCAGGTTTTTGAACGGCTCTTTAAAACGAACAGATCCAAAAGATTCGGATCCCACAAAGGAGCCGAAAGTCCCTTCGCTAACACGCGGAAAGGGCTCACACTGCCAGGGAATCTAACCTACAACCTTCTGGATGCGAGACAGGGGCGCTCAACTTTTTTCCACAATTATTTGATGATTACTGATGATTATTAACATGGTCTTGTGTTATACGCAGTATTTTACATTCAGAACGACACAACATTGTAAAGTCATTTCCTTTTGTTGGTTACACTCTTCCTCATTGCAAATAAGGTAAATAGATGAAGAGGAAGTGTTACGGCTCATCGCTGTCTGCTCTACCGTTTAACATAAGTCAGGTTTTGCATATACAGTATATTGACGATATAGAGATGGGGGTGTTTTTGAAGGTTGGATGGAAATATTACAAGAGATGGAGAGATGCAAGTGATATTTCTGCACTTTCGTCGTAAATTGTGGAACTAG
The DNA here is from genome assembly GCA_000787095.1 of Periophthalmodon schlosseri. Taxonomy (NCBI): domain Eukaryota; kingdom Metazoa; phylum Chordata; class Actinopteri; order Gobiiformes; family Gobiidae; genus Periophthalmodon; species Periophthalmodon schlosseri. The sequence continues at coordinate 36,658 of KN486299.1, read as the reverse complement.
ACTTGTCACGACGACACGAAAGTCCCTTCACTAACGCGCGGAAAGGTGTCACACTGCCAGGGAATCTAACCTGCAACCTTCTGGCTGCGATACAGGGGCGCTCAACTTTTTTCACACAATTATACGGAAGATTATGAACGTGGTCTTGTGTTACGTGCAGTATTTTACATTCAGAACGGCACCACACTGTAAAATGATTTCATTTTGTTGCAAATATGGTAAACAGACAAAGAAGTGTTACGGTTTATTACTGTCTCCTAAGGCTGGGTGTCATTAAGATTTTGCCGATACGATACATAGGACACGATACGATACATGTCTCGATACAGTACTTTTTCGATACGATACGATTCAGTGAAAAATATAGGCTTTCGTGACCCTTAATGATCACAAAAAATAAACATTTATGGTGCGTTTATCTTCCGTTTACTGAAGATGAATGAACATAAAGTGCATTTTGTTTAGTGCATGTGACGAACCAGAAGAAACATCAAACTGTTTCACTGGTCAATATTGTTCATCCACAGTTTATACGAGCTCCACATTTACATTTACACAGGGACACGTGCAGTTTAACGGCTCTGAAGGATCACGACATATCGACTAAAACAACTGTGATACTAAAAGTTTTTGTTAAACCACCGTCTATGAAATAAACCTATTTTAATCATCAAAACAGTGAATCAAACGTCAAATGTTCTGCATAAACAAGTTTCTTTCCTCTAAACAGGCCACACAATTGTGCTGTGACAGAATAATTTGGTAAAATATACAGAAAAATATATCGATACAGCAGCCCACGATATCGATACTGTATCATTAAATTAAACAATATGATATATCGACATTTCGATATTTTTGCACACCCCTACTGTCTCCACTACGTTTTAACATAAATCAGATTATATCCCATTTAATTTCATGATTTTAATGTGTTGTAATGTTGTGACTGCATAAATTATTACATTATGGTATGAAATTAAGCCCAGTTTGGAGTAAAGCTCTGAGGGTGTTACAGAATTTAAAAAAAAAAGCTGTCTTTGGTGTATCACATTTAGGTTCTGCAAGAGATAATTCCCCTATATCCTCCTTGCAGGACACAGTGTCATTATTGTCAACATAATGAAGTTGGAACAGAGCTCTCTGACCCACAAACGCTGCTGCAGACGAGCTCCTTTGTACAGAAATGATGTCATTGTCAATTTGGCTTGAAATACACATGTTACAGTGTTATAATTAACTCGTCATTACTCCACAGACGCGTTTCTACAGACCATTTTTAGCGTTGAAATTCGGTTAGGAATTTTGGTTTGTTGCAAGGCGCACGCGTCGCAGCTTCTAACAAAGACAAAACGAGCGGACCGCCTAGAATATAATGCAAAAAGGTCCGCGAATGTCTATCCGCAAGAAGCAAAGCAAAAGCAATATTCGGCGTGTTATTACCGTCCCCTGATATCTGATCCCGCACGAGCCCTTCCGCCGCTCTGCTCGCGGTGATAAGCCTCCGAAGGGAAGTCCCGCCTTTGGCTTCGCTCCGTGCGTTTCTAGCGCAGCTCCGGCACCGCTCCGGCGCAAACGTCCGCCCGTTCTTTCCAACTACATTCTCCACACGGCGACTCGCGACTCCCCTCTCTAAAAATCCACATCCCCGACAAGTGCACAAGACCCGCTGACGTAATGGAGGAGGAGACTGTTGGCTTATTTATTTATTTTACGTTTTCAGTGATACGAAGTAACCACAAGGGGTCAGGCATGCGCCGGGTCAAGCGCTTGACCCTCTTTTAGTTTGAGTTTCAAAGCAAGATGGACTACTTACTATCCGTAATGTCGCTACAGAGTGAGCCACACGCTTTTAACTTTCTCATATGATCAAAAGTATTGTTTAGCATAGTAATTTACATATTTTGTGACATATTTTGGGTAATAGTGGCATCTGGGTCTGGTTTCTTTAGCTTATTTTAAATTCAATAAAAGATTCTTCAGGTTTTTCACCTATGGTCACGAGCTTTGGATAACGACCAAAAGGACAAGACACAAGCCGTCTAAATGAGTTTCTTCCGCAGGGTGAGGAGGTCAGTCGCACGGGAGGAGCTCGGAGTAGAGCCGCTGCTCCTCCGCGTCGAGAGGAGCCAGCGGAGGAGGCTCGGACATCCGTTCCGCGTGCCTCCTGGACGCTCGGTCTCTCGACTGGCCTGGGGACGCCTCGGGGTCCGACCGAAGGAGCTGGAGGAAGTGTCTGGAGTGAGGGAAGTCTGGAAGCCTCGAATAAGATGAAGAAAATAGACGGATGGAGGTTTTTCCCAGGCCTTATTTCTACAAATTTATATTACACAATTATTTAAAAAGTTGAATAAATCTTTGCTGGAATGTGTAAGAATAAAAATACCATTAATACAATTTTATTTAATTTCTGGAAATGTATATAGATTGTCTCTTGTAGATTTCTCTCTTTTTTTTTTTTTTTTTTTTAATCTCCGTGGAGAACAGACTATATAAAAGTGCGGTTAGTGTGATAAAATTGTGTTCTAATTGGGTGGAATTCAAAATGATTGTGTTTAAATGTGTTATTTAAGGGAGTTACTGCAGCCCTATACTCCACTATATATAAATGCTATGCTATATAAATAAAATTGAACTGAATCGCTTAGAAATGTTGAAATGTGACTTTTCTGTTCAAACTGTTAAACGTGTGTGTGCCTTGTCTTTCTGCCCACACCACAGACTGTATATATATTCTTTACACAGTCCATACAGTCCACACGAGACCACGTTTCTCCTCATTGTGCTGCTTCTTTCAGCCGCTGTGTAAATGCGCGGCACGTGGACAGTGAACCGGCTCGTGTGTTTTCTAGTCGGGTCGCGCTGGACCTGCTGTTTGAACCGTAGACTGTACATACGGTGTGAACACTACAGCTCGACACGCGCTTAACTTTGTGGCACTTTCTTTCTCCGTCGGTGCAAATTCCCCCACACGGTTATTCTGGTTTGTGACAGATTATAGTGAGGTTGTTTTGGCGAGCTCACGTGGCGGATCAGGAGGATTTCCAGTGGGCGTAGTTGTAATTATTGCGAACAGAACTCGTTAAATTCTCTTAGTTTAAGGCTACGCTAAGATGTTATCTCTGTGTAGCTGTAAAGGTGAGGTATTTAAGATCCTAAAACAATACTCGCTGTTGTAACGCGGTCAATGGTCAGTGACTTTTCTTTCAAAAACGTATCACGTAAGATGTTTGACAACACAGAACCACACCTTAAAGCCACACCTTGGAGCATTTCAGCCCCAAAAAATGTGTGAAATAAAAGACATTTTGTTATTTAAAAGATTACTTAGTTTTAAATCAATTTTTTAGATCAAACCTGACCTAGGATTTTGGCCTAAACATCTATTTCCGCTAAGAATGTTCCAACGTATGACTTTAACTTTCTATGGGCTTTTACATCAGAAACAGCAGAAGACAATGCAAACGTTTGGTAGATGCCGGTGTCCCATCTACTCCATTAATATGACACATTCTGTTGGTCATTTAGGTTGACCACTGCAGCGTAGCAGTTTGACCTTTGGCTGGACTTTAGTTAACGAGAGAGAAATTTGAAAGTGTCACCATGACGAGCAATACGTTTAAAATATGATCCTGTTGTCTGAGGTTTACAGCAGCAAAAGGTTTTGAAAAGGTTCTCATCGTGGACTTGGTCTTGGGTTGAAGATGTTTTGCTTCACACACACACAAAACATCAACACTGGGACTGAAGTGGAGCTAAACGAGACCGGGACAGGACCCGACCGGGACCATAAGGGCCGGAAAAGGACCGAACCAAGTCTAGACAACATCAGGACTAACTGGACTCAAACCAGGACCAAACCGTGACAAGTGAAGTCCTTCATCCGAGAGGCTTAGTCAGTAACAGAATTAAATAAAACTTTATATAAGACATTTTGGGTGAGAAGCAAAAAGTCATCAACCCCAAATTTAAAGGGTCAATATTACACTATTTTCTGATCTGTGTTACAGTGTTGTTTCCTCATTAAAAACGTACCTCTAGTTGTGTTTTGTTTCATTCACACATTTTAAACGCACAAATCCTGCAGATTTACGCCGTGTTCTTCTCTCAAACAGAAAACTGTCTGTTCCACCTCGTGACGTCACTGTGTTTTTAAACTCTATGCACCTTCACCATAATCATTTGGATCATTTCAGAGCTGTTAACTTGAAAACTGCCACATCACAAGGTGGAACGGAGCATTTTGAGTTTTGGAGATGTGGACAGACTAATTTACACGCGTGAGAATGAAACAAAACACAGCTCCAGGTCTGTTTTTGATGAGGAAACAACACTGTAGCATGTCTTAAAGCTCACAAGAGTTAATTCTGTGTAATATAGGACCTTTAAACTAGTCCAGATGACACTATTTTTTGATTTTTTACTATGAAACTATCCCGGATAACTGAAGGAACTGCACACACTGATTGAAGTGGTGAATTATAATTAAAATAGCCTACAAACATTACATCGAATGAGTGCCAACTGATATTGTAGTTCTACTAAGCTCCCCAAAAGTCTAAAACTATTTGGTTTATTTGTGGCATTGTACAGTCTGTGGTTATTCAAACTCGCACGTGGCACTTCACAAAGCCCGCCGGGATTCCTGAAGTCCCTTTTGAACGACACTGTCCTTTGTTTCTCGTATTTCTGGTGCTTTTTTCCCCCTTTATTTACACTACTGTGCCTCGCATCCTACATTACCCAGATCCACCGAGAGTCGGCCCCGCTTTCAATTGGCTTGTCTCCACTTTCCCTCGCGACCGTGGCCGTGCGTAAAAGTCTGCGTGCAAAGAGCGCGAGCCAATCCCGACGAAGGTCCTATTTACATGGATACGCCGATGACCAATGGCGAGTGAGCAACACAGAGGATTTTGAGCGGTGTATCCAATGGCAAGGCGCGCTCAAGAGTTTTGGGGAGTGCATATAATCAACATATTATCAGAGGTGCTCGGTTATTGATCCGGTGCTCCGTAGGTAGCACGATTCCACCTCTCGCGGACGTTTCGGTTTCGCCTCAGTATTTTTTAGAGGGGAGTGAAATTCAAGCTCGAAATGCCGAAAAGAAAGGTGAGTGCCGTTTTCCCCACTTCACGCCGTAGTTTTGTTCCGTATCGGAGGTGAAAATAGCGGTGCCGCAAATATGTGACGACGTAAGGCAGGTGAGGAGAAGCCAAAGTTTTCGGACGTGTCTCTGCGTGCGTCGGCTCTGCGCTGCTTCCGCGCTCCAGTTTACCTCTTAAGACGACCCCGACCGTGACATTCTCCCCCTGACAGCGTTAATCTTTCCGTGTTTGTTAATGGCCTGGCCGATGTCGTTTTTATTTGGCACTTCCCTGTTCGTGTGTATTGGGACTGACGCGTTTAAGAGGCAGTGGACGGTCCGCCGGGCGCGTCCTATAAAGATGTGCGTAACGCCGGTTCTTCCAATGGGCGACAATTACAGATGTCCGTATATTTCTATTAATGTGTAACGTAACGACAGGTAATAGGCTATTCAGCGGCTGTAGTGGAAGAATGGTGGGCACGGAGCCACATGAATAAACCCGTATACACATAAAGAGAGGAGGGGGGGAAAGAGAAAGGGGTTTAAGAAACAAAAGGCGCTGCGTAAAAAAAAAAAAAAGACCTTATAACAACACTGCACAACGAGCTTTTTCTGCTGTGTGAAAACTGCCATTGTCTGCGCACGTTTTGCCTTTGAGGACACAGAATGGGGGGCCTCGAGGGGTGGAGGTCGCCCACATGCAAATGATGCCACCGCCAACCTGCAGCTCCAACAAACATTTTCTCTCGGGAGGCTGGACTAAAGTGAAAAAAAAAAAACAAAAAACAACAAAAAAAAACGCCTCCTACCCACCTGATCTCACCGAGCAACTTAAGAGCAGTGTGTGATTATGTAATTAAATACAGACTAATATAGACTGTAATTACTACTGTCAAAAGGAATCCTCCCCGTGGACACAGACCTATAACAGGGCAATACTTTTTAAACCCACTCTCGGCTAATAGTATTGTTTTACTAGTATTGCACAAGGTTTATAGTGAATCGAATCGTAAATGAATCTAAAGATGCAGCCCTACCTATAACTTATACTTTTCTATATCAACACAGTTAAGTTGAAGTACCAAAAGTGTGGAATACATGGTTATATTACAAAACTTGACTGGTATTGACGCATCTTTAAAATCCAAACACTTGAAATGAGACTGAACCGACGTCGTTAACCTCGGTGTTTTATGACTGGGTTAAATAACTACGCAGGTGATGGTCACGTTCTCCGTCGGTTCGCTCTGTCACTGTTCACTGTTCACTGTCTGATTGTTCCACAGTCTCCAGAGGGTCCCGAGGGAAAGGAGGCCCCCAAAGTCACAAAGCAGGAGGTAAACACCGGCGGTTTCATGTGTGTTTGTGCGTTTGTGCGTTTGTGTGCAGTGAAATAACAATATGTGTGCCTAATATCGAGTCAAACTTTATTTATAAAGCGCTTTTCGTACAAAACTGTAACTCAAAGTCGTTTTCGGCGATGAAATGTAACTGTAAAATAAAATGAAAGTATCAGCTGCGCGGTAGAGACTCAGGAACTGTTTAATATATAGTTTTAACACAGGAGATTAAAGATGCAAATACGTTTATTTAGCAGCGAAACAGTTCAAATCACGACTTAACACAGTGTAAACCAGATCGGGACGAATCTGTCACAAACTGGAACAAAAGAAAGACGACTTTGACTGATACTTAATTTTCTGAATATTTGAAATCTCGGAAATATGACATTTTCGTCTCATAGACAGTTTGAGAAATTAAGGAGCGCTGCAAAACTTCTCTGATCCGCTTGTCTCCGTGGAGATGTTATTGGTTTGTCGTTAAACTATTTTATCTACGCACGTGTGTATTTTCATTACGTTTAATGCGACACTGCGTGACGTTCCAGGTAGAAATCTCCATGGCGACAAGCGCGTCACACATTGGCGACAAAATCAAGAGTTCTCAGTTCAGCGTAAAAACAACTGCAGGACGACGACGTGAACAGAATAACTTTGAAATACTTATATTTTGTGCAGCTCAAGTTGAAGTCTAAGGAGGATAGCACTGATCCCTCTGTCCCTGTCTCTCTCTCCCTCTCTCTCGTTGATCATCCTTTCCCTCCGCAGCCCACCCGACGGTCCGAGAGGTTATCCGCGGTAAGTCCGCCGTCTTCCGCTCCTGTCTTCACCTCTTTATCTCTCCTCCGCTCCCGTGTTCGTGGCTCGTCTTGTGCCGTTGCCGCGGCTCGGGCTTAAGTCTCGGTTCGGTCTGCGTGAAACGACCGAGGCGATTAAGTCTGAGCTCGTTTTGCATGTTCTGTGTGGTGCTTTGTCCTTTTTAATGTCGTCTGTTTTGTAGAGCTGCATTACAAGAACCACCTGACGGCATCAATAGTAATAACAATAATAACAACAACATCAACAACAACAACAATAATAATGGTAATAACAGTAGTTCGTCCACTGATCTGAAGGTTTTTGGTTCGAATCCCGCTCTCGACATACCCACGGTAGTCGGTCGGCGGTGCGATTCCGGCTCCCACACGTGAATACTGCCGTCGTGTCCTTGCGCAAGACACTCAAACCACCTCGCCCCCAGAGTCTGCGTCTAAAAATATATAAAAAAGTGACCATTTACCACAACAATCATTATGTTCAAACGCAGGAAGGCGAATATTTTGAATTTCCAATCATGAATATTATCAAATCAAAGTTCGGCCCCTGGAGCTTTTTACATAGTGTGTTTTTACTCGTTTAGACCATAACGTCGCTCTGCTCTTAGCGCGTCTGTGTGGACTCTGTTCAAATTAATACGTTCACCTTGGATTTCGAAGACGTGATGAATTATATCTTTATGAATAGTGAACAGAACTGTGTTTCTGCAGCGAGGCCTGTCACGATAACTGCTGTATCAGCTTTTATCAGTCGTCCAGTGCATGTTCAGGGAGGGTCAGTATGTATCACGTGTACGTTTTCTTTGCGCTACTGGCAAATTCTTGATTGTTTTTTGGCAATATGATAAGATTTGAGCTGTAGAAGGTTGAATTAATAACTTGTATGAGCCATTACAGACGCAAACTAACGAACTGACTACTTAAAATGTCCATATTACGCTGTTTTCTGATCTGTTATAATGTTGTTTCCTCATCGCAAATCCATCCGGAGTCGTGTTTCATTTCGTTCGCGCTTGTTTAACACGCAAACCCACACAGGAAACACTTTGTTCCACCTTGTGATGTCACGCTGGTAATACAGGAAGTGCTCCACTGTGTTTTTAAACTCCACACGCCTCCGCTCGAATCGTTTGGATGATTTCAGACCTGGAATTGCAGATTTCTACTGAACAAAAGGTCAAAGGGAGATGTTAACTTGAAAACTACCGCTTATGACGTCACCAAGGTGGAACGGAGCATTTTGAGCTTTGGAGATGTGGACAGACTAATAATAAAGTGTAACTCAAACATGTGTGAATGAAACAAAACACAACTCCAGGTGTGTTTTTGAGGAGATAACGACATTAGAACACGGCTTAAACCTCACAAGAGTCAGTTTTACGTAATATAGGAGTTTTTTTTTAATAATATTGTAGATTTAGAATAGTTTTTGTGGTTTACATCTGCTCTTGGGTTTTGCGTAAGTGGCATAAATTAGTTTCAATATTATCGTTATTGTCACAGGCCTCGATGCAACACTGATGGTACTGTATAAACACCAAGGTAATAGTATTTATTTAGTATTTATTTGAGTGTTGTGTGGCGCAAAATGTCACTTTTCTGGTGGGGGGTCCAAGAGACATTATTTCTTTGCCTTGGATGTTCCAGAGTATGGCATTAAACTTACAGTATCTGTCTTGCATTTATTAAATTGCGTGTTAATATTGCTAAACTAACGAACCAAAGTGACTTGCGTAACTTGCCCCGGTGACGTTACTCGTTTGTCTCCACGGACACAGGTGTAATGCCGTACTGTGGAACATACCAAGTGAAGTAATGGCATCTCTCCAGCAGAAAAGTTACGTAGTGCGTGTTTAATAAGGGATCGAATTAATTAAAGTAGAAGTTTAAACAATCGCATTTTGTTTTCTCGGCGACAGCGCTTTAATTCGACTGTTTGTTCTACGTATTGTTCCTTTGTGAACGGGGACTTTCCAGGTTAAATACAAGTTAAATAAAAAAAAAACCCAAATAAAAACCTGTTCACCTGAGAGGGAGCGAATGCACATTTTAACACTTTATTTCTCAAAATGACAAATATCTCATCACGTGGCTTAATAGAACTACTTTGCGTTTGCACTACAGGGCCAAACGATGCCAAAACAGTGGTTCTAAACGGTGTTGTAAATTAACGTAAAGCCGAATGCAGCTCTCAGACAGACCCTCCCTGTCTGTTTACACTTTGCATGTGAAATCCTCGTCTTTGGGCGTCTCTGTGTCTCATTTGCATGTAAAATTGCACCGGAAATCCTATAGAATCAGCATTTATTTTGAACGGCACGGGTCGACTTTACAACTCTACGATTTTCTGTATATTTAGCTGTATTTTTTTGTAAATCTGTAGCTCGTACGTATTGTTTTAAATGTGAAGCGCTCGGGGCGGCGCGTTTCTTCAAAACCTGAAGGTGTAACGTGTTTTAACTTTGACACCTTGAACATTTTGGCCCCGAGGTCGACACAAAAGGCGTTATTGTGTCAAGACCCTATTTACTTTTAGTGTGATTGTTTTAGGTCGTTACAATAAAGTTATTCAACACCACATTGTTTTATTAAGTCAGTATAATAATGTAATACAAAAAAGTTCTCGTGTATAAGTCCTACTCACCGTCTGACTGTCTGATCTTTCTGGTGGAGGGTTTGCTACCTGCGTTTCTCTATGGAGATGTTATTCTTTTGTGTGGAATGTTTCACAGTATAGCTTTAAACCTTTCTATCATCACGGAGACCAAACCAGGGTCATATCTGCGGAGTGGCAACCCTGCTCACAGTCAAAATGCCTGTTTTTCTAGGTATATTTAAGCAATAAAACCACAAGTAATTGAGTAAACGTAAGGTAGATGTGTTTAATGTCGTACTGTGGAACATTTTAAGCAGAGCTATGACATTTCCATAGAAACAAGAAGTCAGATAGACAGATCCCCAAACAAAAGGTTACATAAGGCACCTTTAACATGCCCCCATCTGTATTAAATATTGGCCCGTAGGATGTTGGGACGCAGTGGTGGAACATAACAAAGTAGAAGTAGTGAAGTACTGAAGTATTTTAAGGTGGATACTTTTTACTTTTACTTCACTACATTTGAGAGCAGCATCTGTACTTTCTACTCCACGACATTTTTGAACAAGACTAAAAAGTAAAAGTATTTTTTTGTTCTTGTTTGAGACCTGCTGAAAAGGCTGAGGGTTTATTTTGAACATGTTCGTTTGAGCAACAAAAATATACAAATAAAAACAGCTAGAAAAAAAAAAATGATTCAGTTGATTCTGTTGAACAAAATTCAGCACAAATCTGTATCAAAACTTTATAAGACCTCGAAATCTGCTTTTTAACTTTTTACTCTTAAAGTACATTTTTAAACAGGCACTTTAATACTTTTACTTAGTTAGATTTTTTCATGTGATACTTTTACTTGAGTATTTTTTTCGCTCTGGTATCTGTACTTTTACTTGAGTATTTTTTCCCTCCGGTATCTGTACTTTTACTAGAGTATTTTTTTCACTCCAGTATCTGTACTTTTACTTGAGTATTTTTATCCTCCGGTACCTGTACTTTTACTTGAGTAACACAGTTGAGTACTTCTGTTGGGATGTCATACATTTTGTGTTTTGCTGAAGGCCTAAACGTTGAGTGTAAACATCTGGTCAGACTATTGATCTGTTTGTGCAGAAACCTGCTCCTCCCAAGCCCGAGGTCAAACCCAAGAAAGCTGTCGTCAAGGTAACGTACAGTCAACAATAACCACCGCATTGTACATCTGAGCAGTAAAAGGGGCAAGAATCATTGTAATGGAAAAGTAAAAGTAAATACTGCATTAGTTAAGCTCCAAAGACGGTTAGTAAGAAAGAGTGAGATCAGGACGAACCCATCAGAAACAGAGAGACAATTCAGCAAGGAATCTGTTAACACCCAAGGCTGTGCAGAGTGTGGACACAAAGGAAAACCTGTTTAAAATAAAACTTAGAATAAAATAAAACACATTAGTGAGTCTGTCAAACTAGTCGAAGAGCAGCAACAATGAATGACAACCAGTGGTGGAAGGTAACAAAGTACAAGTAGTAAAAATACTGTACTTAAGTCACATTTTTAGGCATCTGTACTTTACTTAAGTACATTTTACAGTGGATACTTTTTATTTTACTTCACTACATTTGAGAGCAGTATCTGTGCTTTCTACTCCACTACATTTTTGAACAGGACTGAAAAGTAAAAAGTACTTTTCATATGATTTGACGGGTTATTTTTACCATGTTCGTGGAAACATCCTGATTAAAGTTTTTGAGTTCAAGCTTTGAGCAAACAAAAATAAATACACAAAATTCATAAGAAAATTAAGAAATTGATTCGTATTGTTACTGTCGACTAAAATATGTACCATTTTTTAAATATATATAACTACATCTAAGACTTTATCAAAATCTGTGTGAAATTTACTGTAAAAGTACATTTTAAACAGGTATTTTAACACTTTTACTTAAGTAGATTTTTTTCAAGTGATACTTTTAATTTTACTTGAGTAACTTTTTGCGTCTGTATCTGTACTTTTAAGTAACTGTAAGTAAAACTGAGTACTTCATCCACCGCTGGCAACAACTGAACCAGTGCTTTACATAAGTGCTTTAAAACATCATTTTTATTCAAAATACACGGTGACTTTGGTGTCGCCTCACGACACTCAGGCTCTGGGTTCATCTCTGGTGTTTACGTAGAAAATATTGAAATTTCTGACATGTATTTTTGCACTTTAGAAGGCGGCAGAAGAAAAGGTGTCAAAGGTCGCAAAGAAAGGAGCTAGGGGGAAGAAAGAGGATGGCTCCGCCCACAATGGTGATACGAAGAACAATGAGGTAAGAGCGGGATCGGTTGAGACTTTTAAAGACGCACTATGTAACTTTTCTGGCGAGCTTTGCCTGGAACGTTTCACTGTAGATGTTTTCCCGCTAATACTGTCTCAAAATTTCGCTTAAACGTAGATCATCTTTGCTCATTCTGTCGTAGCGTCGATGAAACGGTCACCCGTGTATTTTGGGACGGCTCGTACGCGCAGATCTTTTGGAACGACGTACTTTTGTTTGTGAATAGAAAGCTTGATACAAATCTACAACTTAATGCAAAACATGTACTTTTTGGTGTTTTCGAAAAATGTGTTGAATCTAATCCTAATATTATCAAAATATCATATTCATTGTTGTAAATTTGCTTAGCCAGAAACCCAAATTTGTTGTATTTCAATCTCTATTATCCTTTTATATAAATTCTCTAAATTATTGTACAAACCCAAAAGCCTTAAAAACAAAAGCTCTATGTACAGAATTTGAAATATAAAATGTATTATCGTATTTATCGTTCTACATTTGGTTAATACAGTATTATTATTGCACATGGCCTGTAATTGTAAATGAAAATGCTTAAGCCTCTTGCTATTCTTGTTTATATCATTGTATATTTGAAATTATAATTAAAAAAAAAAAAAAAGTTTCACTGTACGGCATTAAATGTTTGCATCTTCCGTCAGTTTAATCACAGACGTTTGTATTACTTAACAAACAGCTACAGTAAAAGAAAAACAAATAGCTGGATAAACACGCGTTGATACTGTAAGCGGCGTCGCCTCTCCGCAGATCTGGCCAGTATCTTTCACCGCGGAGTTAGACGAGTTTAATGCCGTACTGCGGAACACGCCGGACCAACCGTTGACACACATTTGGAGGCGAGCGGGCGACTGATAAGACCTTCCGCCGGTAAAGTTACATATTGCAGCTTTAATAACGTTGGAAAAACATTCTCCGCTCAGAAATCAAAAAGTAAATCATGTTGTTTTCTTTGTCTTATTGTTTACGAACACACACACTCACACACACACACACACACGTCGCATCTTTCCTTATGTAATTTCGTGCCACTCTTTTACACGTGAACAAACACAACACACACACACACACACACACACATATTGTACAGATCTATGTGTCTCGTCCTTGTGTGCGTGTGTCCTCCATCAGAACCACAGCGCCCTCCCTGATGTCAGTGCGAGGGCAGAGCGAGACCGTTCGGGTGAAGGGTACGACCGGCGGCTAATCCTCCACGTGTCCTTTTGCCACTAACGCTGCCGTACAACTAATGCTCTGTGTGCTGTGTGCTGTGGTTCGTGTATTTAAAGGTCCCACGTTACGCAAACTTGACTCTCGTGACCCTTTAAGCCGTGTTTTAACGCCTCAAAAACACGCCTGGAGTTGTGTTTTGTTTCATTCGCTTCACTGAAATCGGTCTGTCTACATCTCCAAACCTCAAAATGCTCCGTTCCGCCTTGCGACGTCACGAAGCGGTAGTTTTCAAGTGAACAGCCGCCTATTGGAAATTACCCTGTGATTCTAGTGAAGGTGCGTGGAGTTTAAAAACACAGCGGAGCACTTCCTGTATCGCCGCGTGACATCACAAGGTGGAACAGAGCGTTTTTGTTCGAGAGAAGAACTTCTAAATATGCAGAATTTGTGTGTTAAACGTGTGCGAATGAAAAAAAAACACAACTCCAGGTCTGTTTGTGACGAAGAAACATTATAACAGATCAGAAAATAGTGCAAAATGGGCCGTTTAATAAAACATAATGTGAAAACTGTGTTCATAAATAGAAATGGGATGTAGCGTTGGCGTTGCAGTTAAAACACGGCTGATCCTATATTCACTTTTAAAATATATGAAATGTAAAATTCATAATTTGTTGCAGACGGGAGGGACCATAATGCTTTGCTCTATTTCAGTGCGAAACATAATTGGGCTTTTAAATTGAAAGCGCCCGTATCTTTATTTTATCTTCTTTGGTTGTGTCCTGAGGGTAATAGAACCGGCCACCCCATAATATTATAAGCAATATTGTCAATACCAAGATCATACTGGAGCCATGTTGTTGGAGGGATTCATTCATTCATCCCACTGTGCGGCAAAGTGGGCCAAGGACAACTTTTAAATCCGTTCTGCCTCTCGTAGTAACGGAAGGTGATTGGTTCAGACAAACGATTGCAATGCTTCACTGTATTAGCTTAAAGGTCCCGTATTACACAAAACTGACTCTCGTGAGCGTTTAGTCATGTTATAATGTTGTTACCTCATCAAAAACACACCCGGAGTTGTGTTTTGTTTCATTCACATGTTTGAATAACCCTTTATTATTAGTCTGTCTACATCTCCAAAGCTCAAAATGCTCTGTTCCACCTTGTGATGTCATTTAGTGGTAGTTTTCAAGTTAACAGCTGCCGTTTACCATTTTATTTATTTTTATTTTTTTAGTAGAGATTGACAATTCCATGGCTGAAATTATCCAAATGATTCTAGTGAACGTGTGGGGAGTTTAAAAACACAGTGGAGCACTTCCTGTATTACCACATGACATCACAAGGTGGAGCAGAGTGTTCTCCGTTTGTGTGAACGAAACAAAACACAACTCCGGGTCAGTTTGTGATGAGGAAACAACATTATATAACATAGATCTGACCTGTAACTTGGCCCGGTGACAACATCAATTTGTCGCCATGTTGTTTTGTGCCATATTGGAGCATTCTTGTCCAGGCAGCATCATCTCCATGGAGACGAGCAGGTTACGGACCCTCCAAGAAAAGCTACATAATGCAGCTTTAAAGGTCCCATGTTACATTATTTTCTGATCTATGTTCTAATGTTGTTTCCTCGTCACAAACAGACCTGGAGTTGTGTTTTGTTTCATTCACACACGTTTAACACACAAACCCTGCAGATTTAGGCTGAGCTCTTCTCTCAAACCGAAAACACTCTGTTCCACCTCGTGATGTCATGTGGTAATACAGGAAGTGCTCCACTGTGTTTTTAAACTCCACACACCTTCACTAGAATCATTTGGATAGTTTCAGCTCTGGAATTGCCGATCTCTACTGAACTAAAGGTAAAAGGCAGCTTAGGTTAACATTAAAACTACCACTTCGTGACATCACAAGGTGGAACGGAGCATTTTGAGCTTTGGAAATTTAAACAGACTCATAACGCAGGGTTACTCAAACATGTGTGAATGGAACAAAACACAACTCCAGGTACGTTTTTGATGAGGTAACAACATTCTAACATGGTTTAAAGCTCACAAGAGTCAATTCTGCGCGATATAGAACCTTTAAATGGTGCTGATATATTATTAGTTGTTTGTCCACTTCTAACATTTTGAAGCCACACCCGCCCTGACCCTGAACGACAAAGACGTGGCTGCAGTTTTACTCCAAACAGCCTCTTTGACCTCCATCAATCACACTCTCAATAAGATAATTCACACAGGAAAGGTAAAGTAAAGTGTAAGGTAAAGTGTGTTGCCCAAGGACACAATGACAATATGTGATAGCGGTAAGTCGTAATTGAACCGTCAACCTTTTAGTGACCAAACATGTCTAAGAAAACTCAACAAAACAAAGTGTATTTACAAGTTGGAGTGATGTTTTTTGTGCGGTTTTTGAAATTTGACATTTTAGCATCACGTTCTTCTATATTTTTTTTTTCACTTTTTTTCTCCGTTTTTTCCTGTAGGAATCTGAGACGGCGGAGGAGGCGACCGAGGACAAGGCGTGAAGAAACCGGACGCGGCCCACCGGACTCGTCCCCCTCCGACTCCGCGGCGGCAAAACATCTTTTTTTACTGACGATTTTTGTACCATGTCGACTTTTTTTTAGACTTTTAAAATTTTAGACAG
>KN486299.1:6095-20572 GCA_000787095.1 Periophthalmodon schlosseri | reverse complement strand
CCCCCCCACACACACCACGTACTTTATCCATAGACTTTAATTTGACTTTTTTTTTCCTCTTCCCTTTCTTCCTCACAAACTCTCTTTCCGCTCAGAAGACGACAGGCAAAATGGCGACTTGTTATTTTTTGAATCGCTGCGAATATTCTGACTGTTATGAATTTTGGCAGCTGTTTTTGTACCGTTCCCATCGTTCCCGTCGTTCTTGTTTGGCAGCGACAAATGAATTCACCGACGCCGTAGATCAACACTGCAGAAAAACCTAGATTAGGTCAAATTAGTTGGAATTGAGAACATTTTTTCTTTCTTTCTGTAGGATTTACGACTAGTTTACGTTCATTTCGGACGTTTTTTTTCGTCAAGTTCCGAGATATTTTAATAATATATAAATATAGGTTCTTTTTAGTTCATGTAAATTGTTGAGTAAATTGGATTTTTCAAATTTTGCGAACTTAAGTTAATAATAATAATAATTAAAAAAAATAATTTGATAAAAACAAAAATAAAAAATATATATAGTGCCTAAATTTCATATTCTGGATTTAAGTAAAAATTGTGTTAAATATTTCTTGCAGTGGACAGTGGGAGGCCTCCTAAACAACCACACATGCAGTAAACATGAAACATGTTCACGCCCCTCGTGTAAATGTTTGCAGAGTGAATGTGTGTATCTGTCTTTCCATTTTAAATTTGTTCATTTTCGACCCCTCTCCCCCTGGATTCTCTCCCCTCTGGACCCTCGTCTCTACACCCTCCCCCCTCTGGACCCTCGTCCCTCTGAACCCTCCTCCCTCTCCCCTCTGGACCCTCTCCTCTCTGGACCCTCGTCCCTCTCCTCTCTGGACCCTCTCCCCTCTGGACCTTCGTCCCTCTCCCCTCTGGACCCTCATCCCTCTCCCCTCTGGACCCTCTCCCCTCTGGACCCTCGTCCCTCTCCCCTTCACCAAACGTCTTGTCCCACAGAGTAGAGTGAAGTAGCAATAATGAGTGGTGCTTCTGTTCTTTGACTCTTTTGACTTTGGACCCTGTGGGCTTCTCTGGGTTTCACTCTGTTGGAGCTGGACTATTTTAAAATAAAACTAAAAAGAAATTGGTTTGTTTTTGTGTCACAGCTAATTTTAACTCGGGTTTCAAATTGTTTTTATTATAAATCTTCGAAAGGAAAAATCTCTGAATGTTGAACCTCATGATTTGGTACTGTTCAGTTCTGGTTAAGTCCTGGTCCAGTCCAGGTTTAGTTCCGGGTTTAGTCCCGGTTTACACCAAATTTGGTCGTGTGTGTCTAAGATTTAACGCAGCCTTTCACACTATAGATGAGTACAGTTAGCAACAGGGTTCGTTATTCTGCCATTTATCCATCTGCACCGCAAAATCAGAACGTTAGCAACTGCCACTTTATCTGTTTCCATGGAGATTTTATTGTTTAGCCTGAAATGTTTCACAATATGGCATTAAATCTCCACGGAGACGCCACTAGGTCAAGCTCACTCACCGGATGCAGTCTCGTTTATCAGTAAAAAAAACCCCGTAATTTAATGCCATATCTGTGGAAGATCTAAAGCAAATTAATAACATCACCATGGAGACAAACAGGTGGTTGACCCTTCACCAGAAAAGTTACGTAATGCTCCTTTAACCAAACGCCACACACGCTGTTTTATAATGTTGCCACGTCCTCCTGACCCAGTGCTAGTCATGTAAGTAGTGCGCTCGCGATCAGGCAGGACGTTGCAAACCCACGCGGCACAAAGAGGCGCGTGAGGTCGCGAGGGGCACGTGGACGCGTTAAATACAACTGCAGCGTCAGGAAGTGAAAGCTCAGCGTTTGACAAGTGCGAGTGAACTGACGGAGCTGGAGGACAGTCCCCATCACTAATAATGGCGCCCTTGACAAACGGCAGCGGAGGCTCGAGGAAATTGTTCTTTTTGTTTTACCCGTTGTGAAAAATACACGGCTGAACATGAAAGTTTTAAGCGGTTTTGACGGAGTGATGAGTGCGGTGCAGTTATCGGGGCAGAATCCAGCAAATACGCACGAACCATTCTCCTAAATATATCGTGTTTTTGTCCCAGGGGTTCACAACATTTTAAAATTTTGATCAGCCAATTTGATTCGTTTGAACAACTTTCCAAATGCCTCGTCTCGTCCACGGCTCCGCGAATCGCTGCAAAATTAACCACATGGGTTTAATTGTTGGCACCACTGTATTTTTTCATGGCGATACGCTGTAAATTTTGAGTGATGTAATAATATTCAGGGTTTACAATGATTCATGTAACTGCTTCCTCGTGCGCCTCAGCTTCTGGCCAAACACTCCTGGTATTGACGAATAATATTGTCTATTATCCTACATTAAACTGGTCCAAATCTGCTTTTGTGAATTACTTTGTTCAGATAAGAATTTGCTTCATCATTCTATCTAACAAATACAACTCCACCGCCTTGGCATATAAATAAAATATGTGTTACATCAATTTGAAAAAAGCCACATGAAATATTTGCTTAACTTCAGTCTGGACAGAGTTGGACGGAGCAGCGTGACGTCGCCTCCTTGTGGTGAGCGTCACAACCACATCTGCCTCTGATCTTTATCTAACGTCATAATCAACCCGACCGTTGTGACTGCGTCCTTGAGCAAGACACTTCACCTTGTCAGTTTGAATAATTACGTGGAGACGGACGGAGGAGTAGCCGAGCAGCATCTACAGAGAACACGCTTTGTTTACGTTATATCCTACACATCTCGCATTTGCAAAGGTGTAAACTGAAAGAATCAATGAGGCTGGTGTGGTGTGATGGCTGTAGTGGCGCGTAAACACGTTTGAATTAAATTGCAGTAACTAGTTCATTCGTAGGCCTCAGTAGCAGTACAGTGACCACGGCAATGGGGCGTTTTGTAGCATATTCTCATACTTTTTAAGGACAGCCTGCACTTGTAAAAACTACTATTTAATATCTCACAAATTACGCTGCCTTAGTGAAGAAGATTTTTGGCCAACTTTGTACTTTGCACTTGGCACACAACTAGGCCCACAGGTGAGTGTTTTGAAAATGCCACGGGTTTTGCTCACAACATGAAAATAATAGATACTTTCTATCGCCTAATCTTTTTACGCACGGGACTGAGCACCACAGCCAATTATAAACGACCTTTATGTTCGCTGTTTACACCCAGAATATATTTCCTCTCTTAGTGGGCGCGAGGGCACAGGATGCGTGTCACTTGCTCTTTGATAATCGCTGATAAAGTGTATCAGCGTCTCATCGCCGTTATGTTCCTGTAACTCACGAGCTTTCATTCATTAAGCTGCATTCCCCTCCGTTCCCGGCCCTTCCCCCATTTTACTGCCTGCCACTATTTGGAAGAGAGAAATGGACGACTTCCCCACCAAACGGCTTCCAGAGAAAGTGGGTGTGTTTGCCTGACGTCTTGTTACACAATAACGGCACAGTTGTAGCGACCGTGGCGAACAAGGACGCGCAAAACCGCTACATGTTATTTTTCCTATTACTAAAAGCGCGCAGAGATACATCGGTGCCAATCCTTCTGCAAAGCGAATCTTGTTTTAGCTCCGTACATTAAAATAAAGGATTAGATTTGCGCAGTGGCCGAGTGAGCCCGTCAATCTGTCAACACGAAAAGCGAAGAACGGTCGTTTGTGACGCCCGTGTCTAATGCAAAACTACATTCGTGCAATAAAGTTAAAATAATTCTGCAGCAATGTGTCCTCTTCCAGTAAGCTGCCATTTCTACCTCCCTCCCCGAGTGGAGTCCTATTCGTAGTCCTCCGCAGAGGTCTTGCGCTTTAGAGGGGGAGGGGATTCACACAAAAGCCGTTACAAACCCGTCTCATCCTCACGGAAAACCGCGTTGGTTGCGATCACGGTAAATCGGCTAAAACATGTTCGTTACTCGCCTGTAAAAGTGCGTAAATCTTCCATGAGAACGCGCACTACTTGCCCTTGCGCGGAGCAGGACGTAGTTACGCAGCCGGGACTTTACGCGAGCGCTTGGTGAATGGAGGCAGCCTCTTCCTGGTGGATAAACAGTGACAGCTACAGGGCAGCCACCGAGACCCAGCACCCAGGCTCCGGCGCTGCCCTGCCAAACGACCCCAAAATGGCTTCAGATAGTACGCACATCGCGCAGTTGACTTCGGGTAAGTAAATAGGCGTCTGGAAATGCGTCACGTTTGTTTAAATCGCCCCTATTTGGTCGGCGTCCTCTTGTAACGCAGCTCCCGTCCTCCTCTCCCCCTTCTCTTCACCAGAACTGTACTTCCTAATAGCCCGGTTTTTAGAAGCTGGACCATGTCAAGATTCGGCACAGGTTTGAATTTTGGTATTATAAGGCGTTAATAAACACATCCGAAAAAGCCACGAGGTGTAATTTTGCTTTTTTATGCTATTTTCAGAGCCTGATAAGGGAGGTGGAGGAGAAGGAGGTAAGCACTCAGCAGCTCTGTGATGCTTCCCTGTGCACTGTATTCGAGTTACTACGCTTTAAATCACCAATTACTGTTTCAAAATATAACTTTTCACATTTATGGACTTGATCATGACAACAGACGTTATTTTTTCTATTCAGCTGCTACCCAAAAGAGTGGATTGGACAGGGCAGGAACACCCTGGGACATACGAGAATTTGGTAAGCCTGCACTATAACTGAGGAAAAAGTTTGTAGAGAGCAAAATAAGAATTGAATTTCCCGCAATTTTTAAATCAGGTGGTAAAGTTAAAAGGTTGTACGGGTTTGTAGGGGGCTTTGGCTGCTACTTAGGGACGGTTTGGGGCACCGAGGGGTTGCGTCCCACCCTACTGAGCACTTTGGGTAGATTTTAGACCTTGCACGTTCTAATGGTTTTAATAGTTGAGGGTAAAATGTGAGTGAAAAGTTGATACGTCATGAGTGTTGTGGTGTAGCAGCGCGAGGATCCGGAGGAGGGACTCCCTGCGCCACAAGGCTGAGAATGGAGGCGCTCTTGTCCTGCCATAATATGAGTGCATGAAAACACAGGGGGCAAAGAGTTACAAAACAGGACTTTTGGGGAAGAAATATAAACATTAAATCGGCTAAAGGAGCGCTGACAGATTCCGGTTTGTGCCACGAACGCTGCTAGTTTTTTTGGTTGATTTTTTTCCGGGATTGCTACCCAGCTCGCTCGCATCCGAACACGGATTCTGACTTTTTGAAAAGATGAGAGGTAACACTCAGCCCGTATCTGATTATCACTAAATTAATTGACGTGCTAATTGTGATGTAAACAAACGGGCTCGTCTGTAAGCGTCTTTTACGCATGGGGGCGTGGAAGGAATTCATCATGGCTTTCTCTTTCGTGTTTTCGAGTAGTCTGTCGAATCGGTCTGCGTCCCAAAATGTTGAACTATTATTATTATTTTTAAACGAAGCAATTATTCCATGAATAATGAATGAATGCCAAAATATAAAGTAGAAAGAGCCCGTTTTTTTGCACAGGGCTGTTTTACGCACAGATCGTGACACTCGTATCGAGGATGATATGAAGTGTGTTTTGACCGCGTTCTAAAAGTGCACGTTTAAGATATTATTGACAGAGGCGGGCGGTGTGTGTATATTTTTTCTCTCTCTTTCTGCGTGGCTGTAGCTCGCCGCGCCTCCTCCTCCTCCCAGCTCCTGTCGTTCAGACTGCATGCTGTCTTTTGTGCATGAAAACCATGTATTTAAACACACCGCTGATGCTTATATTTTTAATTACTTATAACGAATTCAGACAGAGATCCTACTGCCCGTTGGGTGCATTTTGGCTGCATTCTTTTGTGAGTGTGGTTTTGGAGAGAGGGGTTTGGACTGCAGTGGGGATTAACGTTGCTTCCTCTGATCATTTTGTGATACTTAATTGTATTAATTGCGATTAGTTAATTAAGACGCGTAATTACGCATATTGGCTTTTTGCTTAATAAATACAGATGCATTTTACCATTAACGTCAAATTGCATTTTTTAACAGAATTCAAGCTGAAATCTTCGTTTTTACACCACATTTTGTATATTTTGGGATTTTTCAAAATTCTGCATGGTGTGTGTTCATCTCTAAATACCTCATACGATAAAAATACAGATGTCTTGGCCTTTTTACAGCTGTGTTTGAAATATCATATTTTATAACGTGTCCGTTCTCCAAATACGAGTCTATTAGAGGTCTGTCGTTGTTGGTTAAGACTCTGACTCAAATGGTGTGTTATCCATTACAGTCGGAGCGTTGCAAATTGGAGCCAGTTGTTATTACGCATGACTTTGTTTTTCACACAGCGCTGTTCGTCCCCGATAAACCGCCTTATACGAACACTGATCACGTCTCGGATCCAGTGATGTTGAAACCAATTAATGCTTCGTTAATTGTGTATGTGCGCGCGCGTGCGTAAGTGACAGGTAAAGACAGGGAGGCTGCCCGCGCGTGTGTGTGCGCGCGTGCGTGTCTACGTCCTCTCGTTTCGGGCTTATTTGAACGTGTTGAGACGTTTAATAACCAGGAGATGATACTGAGCTGATTTTTTCCCCCCAAAGCGTGAATCCCAAAATACTCTTTACGCATTTCCATTTGTCAACTGGCGCCGCGTGTCTGGTCGCTATGCTCCACTTCTTTTTATTTATTTATTTTTTTCATTTTGTGTGTTGAAGTGGGCCGGCGCTCGGGTGTCCCTGGTTGTGTCAGTGGACTGGGAGACATGCGGTTCGCTCGGAGCAGCGTGGGTTTTGGTGCGTCGCTGCCACGCCCCCCTCCGCAGCTCCCGTGTCTGATCCACATGAACGTGACAGGCTCTTTGTCGCGTTTGGCCCGTTTTCTCTCCAGGATGTAATTTGTCAACTGTAATAGTGTGGTTTTAGAAGAAAACGTTTGCGCGGATTTTGTCTATAACGTTGTAATTAGCGCAGAAAACGCGCTTTATTCTAGGACTCCGCGTCAAATAAGAAGAGATAACATATTGAAATACCAGTACAATTATTATTAAATGTTACTCTAGACAGATACTGTTCTTTATATGGTGAAGGAACCAATTTCTACAGCGTCTTAATTAAAAAGTGGATTCCAAATAGTGGTGTCTGTGGTTAGGCCTAAAGTGGTTGGTTATTATTATTATAATATACGAATATATTATTCGTGTATATATAAAAAAAATATTAAAAATAACAATTCTGTACACAAAATTAAGGTTAACGAGAAATAGCCTATACACTATACAGTTTTAAGTCTTTTTAAAACACGATTCCTGATTATCGTTTTGTAATTAACTGGTTTAATTAGTTTGAATATATTGCGGGTTGACGTCAGATCAGTAGAACGTTAAAGACACTCACCTTGGCCATAATCTTTGCATCACAAATAAAAGTAATAACAAAAGTATAATTATAAAAAGACAGATAAATCGTTTCATGATCCCCAATTCAGTCAAAGTTGTCGCCCATTCATACAATTTACTCTGCGTTAAATACATAATATAAAGACTATCTATAGGTTTCAGAGTGATTTAAACAAATTGCACAGTTGCCATAGAAATGCATTTAGATTAGAGTGATTTATTGTTATTGTCAGGTAAAAAAAACAACAAAATACAGTTTAGCAGCTCCCAGATCAAGCAGCAATATGTGCAGTGGTGGAAGAAGTACTCGATTGTGCTACTTAAGTAAAAGTACACGTACCAGAGCAAAGAAATACTCAAGTAAAACTAAAAGTATCACATGAAAAAATCTACTAAAGTAAAAGTATTAAAGTACCTGTTAAAGATGTTATAAAGAGTAAAAAGTAAAAGCATTTCACTCAGATTTTGAGATTAATAAAGCTTCAAATGTAGTGATTTAGATAAAAATCTGTGCTGAATGTTGTTCAACAGGAACAGTTGAAGTGATCCTGGCTGTTTTTATTTGTATATTTTTGTTTGCTCAAATTATGAGTAAAATAAATAAATCCTCAGCCTTATCAGCAGGTCTCAAACTATCATAAAACATACTATTACTTTTATGTCTAGGTAAAAAATATAATGGAGTAGAAAGTACAGATACCTGCTCTCAAATGTAGTAGATACTTTTTACTTTATGTACAAATTTTAGGCATCTGTACATTACTTATGCGCAGTACTTTACTACTTTTACTACTGAATATATAACAGATATTAGATGGATTACATCGCCAGTGTGATTGCTTTGACAGCTTGTGGTTAAAACCTAAACGACAATTCAAAACGAAGCACTGCACCTTTTTAAAATGATAAAAAGTG
This sequence comes from Periophthalmodon schlosseri, assembly GCA_000787095.1. Taxonomy (NCBI): domain Eukaryota; kingdom Metazoa; phylum Chordata; class Actinopteri; order Gobiiformes; family Gobiidae; genus Periophthalmodon; species Periophthalmodon schlosseri. The sequence goes on along the minus strand of KN486299.1, from coordinate 12,319 downwards.
CTCAAAATGTCTCCTGTAAACCCATGAATACACAAAATGAAACGGTTGCAGTTCTGACGCCGCCCTAAAGGATGTTGTTGTTGTCTAGGTGAAGCTTTACCGCCACATCCGCTCGGACCACCTGCTGCAGATCTGCACCAGAGTGTGTCCTCTTCTGGAGAAGGAGGTCCCGGCCAGCGTCCCGGGACTCTGCAGTCTGCTCGGGGCCGGACGACAGAACCTACTGCGAACGGACAAGAGTGAGTGACAAATACACATCTACTCGCCTGCGGACGCCGGGGCCGTGCAGTTCATCAAATTTAAATCAATCCCGCCATTTTGTATTCGATAATGATCAGCTTGGGTCTGGGTAGTCCACAACTCGGCCTGTCACTAGGGATGGGACGATAAACAATATTATCGTTTATCGTGATAAAAAGGGTCGACAATAATCGTTCGTGGGACATTTTATATAATCGTGATAATCGCCAACGAAGATAATCGCCGTTATATCACCAGAATGTGCAGAAAAAAACTACTGTCAAAGGGGTCTGTTGTCCGGAGCCACAGGGTCTTAGGGGCCCATAATTGGACCCTCTCCTATTAATTTGCATTACAAGGGGGCCATGTGAGGTTATTGCCCCCGGGCCTCCAAATTCCAGTCGACGGCCCTGCTCATCCATAATATTCTCTGTTAAAGTTATAATTATTCATATCCAAATTTAATCATTATCGTGATATAATCGTTAATCGCAATTATTTTGGCCATGATAATTGTCACACAAAATTTCAATATCGTCCCATGTCTACCTGTAATAATAATTACTATATTGTCTTATCTTCTGTGTGATCCCTCAGTCGTCCAGGTCTGATCCGTAGTGAGAAAAATTCAAATCTGTCAACTGGATAAAAAGTTGTAGGAGTGAAGACGTTTCGCTGCTCATCAAAGCTGGAACTATATATTTTGGGGCTCAAAATTTTGCGTGTGTACAATTTATTTGCAAAATTGTTAAGATTTTTATTATTTTAGTTGTAATACGAAAAGATCTGGGCTGTAGCGGGTAGAATAAGTAACTTGGCTAATTATAGGTTCTTTCTGCCGTCTTATGCTACTTAACCCTGTGCGTCGGATGGACGCCGCCGATAGATTCGCGGACTTTCCATTACCGTAACTCAACCGATTGTGCCGTCGTGTAAATTCAAACGGCATCTCAAAGCAGAGGCGCAGGGCTCTTTAAATGTGTTACTGTCATTACGGTAACGCGCTCACGTTGACCAATCAGAGCGCAGGCGTCGCCAGGATTCCCCCGGTCAGTGCCGAGGCGTCGCTCTGGGGACGCTCACATTAGCAGTGGAAGTATCAGTTATGTTTTCAAAGGTACATTCATTTTTATATATTTTTTTGTACTTAAACTGGTATTACACACTTATTTGATGCATCAAAGGAAAAATAAGGATGGATATGTAAAATAGAGGTAGTTGCGTGGAAAAGAAGGCGAAAGAACACGCTGATACCTCCTTTAACATGATTTTTATGGCTAAAAAAAGAAAAAAAGTCTAGGCGAGCTATAACGGTCTATAATGTGCTCAGTCCTGAAAGGGTTAATGAGACTGTTTATTTAAAACTATCTTGCATCATTGTTATTGTATCAGTGGCATAAATTAGTTTCAATATTATCGTTTATCGCAGTATGTCTCTGTAGCGATGTGTCTCTTTAAAATGTGTTATCGTGACAGGCCTGTCCACAGTCAGTCCTCTGTCTGTAAATGCATGTGGTTTGCAGCTGAGTTCAGACTTGGGAGGAAAAAATCTGGCTATTCTTTTGTGGCATTGATTAAAAATAGGCAAGGCAAGTTTATTTGAATGACTTTGTGTATGAATCCTGCTGTACAAAGTCCTTTACGGAATAAGAGAGACGTTAAAACCGCAATACGGACAAATCAAAACATGAATAATCATAAAATTGACATTAAAAGAGAAAATAAAAACTTTCAAAAGTAGGTAGTTTATGTTGAAAGTTAAACTGAAACGTGTTTTATTTGCTTTAATAAGACAAAACGGATGCACTGTTTTGGCATATTTCCTTGAACTATGAGGGAGAGCGACAGGTTTAGTTCAGCGCTGCACAATATGAAGAAATATTGATAACGATTTTGAATTGAGTAAACTAATTATAGTCACGTTGAATTATGCAATCGCAATTTTGAAGGTGACATTTTCATATTCACATGGGCTGTTCATTTACGCACACGGCAACAAAAACCTCTCCCTGAAAACAAAACAAAGACGTGACCGGGACCAAACGAGACTTCAACTTTTTGTTTTACTTTTAATTTTAGTTTAGTTACTTCACTTTTTATTTTAGGTTCTGTAGGGGGATTTTTTCTGTCTATTACGGAGCGACAAGTAAACACTGTGATACATACAAAATATCGTTTGTGTTTAAATATGTTGTTTAAAGGGCGAATATTACGCTATTTTCTGATCTGTATTAATGTTTCCTCATCAAAAACAGACCTGGAGTTGTGTTTTGTTTCATTCACACATGTTTAACACTCAAACCTTGCTTACCGTATTTTCTGGACTATAAGTCGCACTTTTTTTCATAGTTTGGCCGGGGGTGCGACTTATACTCAGATGCGATTTATATGTGAAATACATGTTTTTTTCTTCATTATTATGCATTTTTTGGCTGGTGCGACTTATACTCAGGTGCGACTTATACTCCGGAAAATACGGTATTTAGACTTTCTTCACTCGAAACACTCTGTTCCACCTTGTGATGTCATGTGGTGATACAGGAAGCGCTCCACTGTGTTTTTAAACTCCGCACGCCTTCGCTAGAATCATTTGGATCATTTCAGCCCTGGAATTGCCAATCTCCACTGAACAAAAGGTAAAAAGAAGCTGTTAATTTCAAAACTACCGCTTCATGACATCACAAGGTGGAACAGAGCGTTTTGAGCTTTGGAGACGTAGACGGACTTATACGCCGAGATTACTCAAACGCGTGAGGATGAAACAAAACACAACTCCGCGTATGTGTGAGGTAACCACGTTGTAACACGTCTTAACGCTCACAATGATCCATTTTGTGTAATACTGGAGCTTTAAAGGTGAAATTTGACTTTTTTCAGGTTGCAAACATGTGGTGTGGAAGGGTTCAGCTCTGGCTGCGCTTCACTGCGGGCGACCACCGGAGCCCCCCATCATCTTCGGGAGCCCTCCTAATATTGGTGAGACGCTGTAACAGTTACTACACGCATTTAAACTATTTTTTTTTTCATCAGATTTGCACGTTTACGTCACTGCTTCTCCGTTAAAAATCTTGCTTTTACCTCGGCCCGTGAACCTCGCCTTATAACGCGATGAAAAGTGAACTGACAATATTTTCTGACTGTTTCACTTTGTGGGGACTTTGGATTGAATATTCGATTTGTTTTTGCATTTTTGAGTTTGCAGTAGGTGAACCTTCCTCAGCATATTAATAATGCAAAAACAAATTAATGCGAATTCAAACGGATGGAGGATATTGTCTCCTAATTAAAAGTTTACTAAATGTGAACACTTTTCTCGTGCTGCGGTGGTGCCTGGAATGTTCCACAGTCTGGCATTAAACGTATGTGTGTTTAAACCGCAGCACTAACGATCTGACCCGTAACTTGGCCTGTTTAGAGATAAAAATGCCTTCGATCAGAGTTGAGAGAAATATTTAATTTACAAGTGTTTTTAAATTGGGACGAACTATTGTTTGGACTTTTATATTCTCTGGACGCGGAGATGGGACTTTCGTTTGGTCGGTCGAGTTTAGCTGCGCGGACGTCAATAACTAAAAAATGGTTAAAGGCTGATGCCCCGACCCTGGACGACTGGCGCAACCAGGTTTACATGATCTTTGTCATGGAACGAATTACAATGAACAACAGACTTCAAACGGACAAATTTGACAAGATACGGGACAAATGGAGATCTTCTGCTTAGACCAGAATACGTCTGATCCTGTGATTTTGAATTTTGTCGGCCTCTAAATGTCCACCCACTGTTCACTCGTTGTTTGAATGTTATTGTGTTGGTTTCTTTGTATTTGTGAAAAGAAAAATTCTTGAAAAAAAAAAAAAAAAAGCCATTTAACAGTAGCGCAGTTGGTCGAGCGTTTGTCCACTGATCCGAATGTTGGCGGTTCGAATCCCGCTCTCGGCGTAAACATCGTCGGTGAGCGGTGCGGCGGTTCGAATCCCGCTCTCGGCGTAAACATCGTCGGTTGAGCGGTGCGATTCCGGCTCCCGCAGATGAACGCCGTCGTTGTGTCCTCGGGCGAGACACTTGTGTGTGTGAATGGGTGAGCGGTTCCTTGATGTAAAGCTCTTTGAGTGACTTGAAAGTGGAAAAGCGCCGTATAAAAATGTGCAAAGCAATTACACATTAACGGAGATAAGTAATAATAATTATAATAATACATTTACACAATACAAGTGCCTTTCAGAACATCAAGGACGCTGCACGGAACAAAAACATAAAACAGGCGAATAAAACCGATAAAATACAAAACTGGATGGTGGCGTGAGAGCGATTTGGTTTGTGACGTAGGATCGTCTGAACGGGCCACCAGGAATGTTCCACAGCGCACCTTTATTCAGTTCAATTCGACTTACGCGGCGCATTTAAGAACAACTTGAGCCGCCCAGAGCGCTCCGCGTAAAAACGAACCTAAACGAGCTTCAGCTCCCTTCACACCTGCCCCCGTCCTCAGCCGTGTTTCTCTCTCTGTCCCGTGTCCAGTGGAGACGAGCCACAGCCGGCGCCTGAACGGCTCGTACCGTCTGCGGCAGCTGGTGCCCACGGCCGTGTACCAGCACATGAAGATGCACAAGAGGATTCTGGGACACCTGTCGTCGGTCTACTGCGTGACGTTCGACAGGACCGGCCGCCGCGTCTTCACGGTAAAGACCAGCTCGTGTGTAGTCTGCAGGAGGAGGGGTTTTGTTCGACTGAAAGTTGTGATTTAGATTTGCAATATATGTTTAAAGGGCCCGTATTAGACTAGTTTCTGATGTTATAACGTTGTTTCCTCATCAAAAACGGACCTGGAGTTGTGTTTTGTTTCATTCACGCATGTTTAACACACAAATCCTGCATATTTATATACAGAAAACAGTCTGTTCCACCTTGTGATGTCATGTGGTAGTACAGGAAGTGCACACCTTCACTAGAATCATTTGGATGATTTCAGACCTGGAATTGCCCAATCTCTACTGAACAAAAGGTAAAAGGAGCTGTTAACTTAAAAACTACCGCTTCATGACATCACAAAGTGGAACAGAGCATTCTGAGCTTTGGAGATGTAGACGGACTAATAATAAAGTGTTACTCAAACATGTGCGAATGAAACAAAACACAACTCCAGGTGTGTTTTTGAGGAGGTAACAACATTATAACATGTCTTAAAGCTCATGAGAGTCATTTTGTGTAACATAGGACCTTTAAAAGTAAGATTTTGTTCTGAGCCGCACGTTATGAACAACTCCTGTAGCATTAAAGGTCCTATATTACATAAAATAAATAATAAAATAAAAACACAGGGCAGTATTTTTTTTTATATCCAGTTTGTCATAAATGAAAGAAGTTTGGAATAATCGGTTGGTGTTGGTGTTATGTCTCGCAGTTTAATCTGAAGGGTGGTTGATAGAAGTGAACAATATATAAATTTATTAATACATAAACTGTATTTTATCTGTTATTTTGAATGCTTCTGTCTCCTTTATGTGCACACGGCCTCGATCGTTTTCGCTGACGTCTTAAAAGCAACAGTATCGTCTCTGAATCAGTTTGTGCTGGTTGAAATGTCCCAGTGGGCTGCTTTACCGTTTATTCTAATTCAATTACTCTCAATTGTCAGTGTTATTATCTTTGGCATTTCGTGTATTTAAAAGGTCACTCATGTTTACACACACGAGTTTACACATTAAAAACTAATTTATTAAGAAAATACTAAGCCCATCTCCTGAAATATGAACGCAAAAAAACGGTTGACCTTTCGCCCGGTGGTCCTGGGGCGCTGCGTTAGCCGTCGTTGCCGTGGTGAATTTAAAATCACATGATTGTTTTGATGTTGTGTCCTGTTTATAATTCTGAGTGTAACTGTGCTGCCTGCTGCTCTACACCATTTTCAGCGTTCTCTTCTTAAATCTCTAAAAATGGCTGTCGTGGGGAGCAGATTTACTCTCTCTCTCTCTCTCTCTCTCTC